>CACRXK020013383.1:0-12315 GCA_902702795.2 Paramuricea clavata
TTCCGCCCCCTAATTTTCTTCCCGTACGCGGTACGCCCATGATCATTTTATGCAATAATATTGTATACTCTGCAGCTAGGCTGCATGCAGTCTACAGCTGTTGGTGGTAGTCTGTCGTGTTCAATGTACAATCAATTAGCCCCGTTCAAATGGACAACATTGGAAATGTTGGGGGAGCGTGTTGCAGTGACAATGATCACACATTAATCATGAAATGGTAATGACACCAAAGATGTAAAGAGTCATTTAAATGGACCCGGTGAACAGACCCAACAATATTGGCCCAATACTGATCCAACAATGTTCAAATTTCAATAAATCTTTCAGTACTTTAATATTATTAAAGATATGATGTCCACTCCGTTCTGCACATCAGTTCTGGTCATTAATTAACAAAGGGGGACCCCCAGATATAAACATTGCCCAAATTTTGCATCTTTCGAACTTTTTTGAATTGAAACTTATAGTTTATATTCATTTACAAGACTAGTATAGCGAACCAGAAAAGTGTTAGATATTCAGTTCGTATATCATATTTTTGCAAATATAACAGTTCAAAACGTAAACAAAGTTTGCGCATGTGCACAGGAGTGGACATCATCTTTAAAGATAGGGTCCCGTCCGGTAGTGTGTGCATGCGCACATTAAGGACTGTCTCCTACCATGATATAAACACTTTTGTCCAGCAGGCAGAATGACTTGAGACCAGTCTGATTTATTTTCGTCCTGGTCTCATGTAAACATCTATTATAAATATTACTATGACCGAAACGAAATGGTCCCAGTTTGACTTCGTTTTCAGTCTCATGTAAATGGGCCTATGCAGCTGATGCCATTTGCCTACAAGATTCTGCAGGCCCTCTAGAAATTGTGATCTTCCCATAAGGCATGAGAGTTTCTGGACCAAGACTGAAAAGTTTTATTTTACACATGCACAGGAAATATTTTTCATTGTGCAGAAATGTCAGATATTTTCACAGAAAAAATTATGGCAGACCATATCTTGCAGTCAGAATGTGTTTTTGTCAAAAATCTGCTTTTTGTTATTTGTTCATGAACTTAAGGCATTTTGTGCAGATCATTCTTCAGAAATATTTGCAGTTTTTTACAATTTGAAAAATTCTGGACAGATTTTGAACAGTTAATTTCCTCCAAAGCCGAAATTTTATAGTCTGGCAGTGAAGGAGACTGCCATCCTTGCATCCCGCTCAGCTAAACGTTTGTTTTGAGTTTTTAACACACATATATCAGTACTCAGTCTGCAATTTGTATTGAGATTTATTAATGGGTCGTTCCAGAAAAGATTCATACTCTCCCCACGGAGGAAATTTCTGCCGTCCGGAAGGGGAGGGGAGAAAAAATTGTTTCTAAAATATTAGGATATCTGAAGGGGGTAGGGGGGTTAACTTCCTATTTCCTCCGTGGGGGTGGTATGGAATCCGATGTTTTCTGGAATGACCCAATGAAATTTCACCGTTTGGGAACCACATTATTTAATAAAATAACATCAGGGTTTTTTCAGGATTTTTTCTTGGGTCCGTTTTTGCAGAGAAGATTGAGCTTAGCTGAACAGCTGGGGTGTGGGGCAGCTGTGGGAGGCTGACACCTGTACCCAATATAAGTGTAGTTGAGACACGGGGCACAAAGGGAGACTATAAACTGGTTAAAGATAGCGATTGCGTTGTTTTCTTGTGTTGTGAAATGAATTCCAGCCATTTTTTCTTGATTGTGGGGTTTCCAACTGAAAACTAATTTGCACACGTCACAAATCTCAAACAACTACATTTTTACTGCACTGAGTCTTTTGGTGAGAAGATTGAGTTTCAAAACTCAATTCAAGATTGAGTTTTTGGGGCCGTTTTATGGTCCAAAAAAACCCCTGAAAAAAAACCTGAAGATGTATATAACATGTGCTCTGATTGGTCAAAACTAGGGGAGCACCGGATTCCAAATCCGGCCGGAATTCCGGCCGGATTTAACGAATTTCCCGGCATCCGGCCGGATTTGGAGAAAATCCGGCCGGATTTAAATTTCTGTTTTCGCCTTAAAAATTCACCAATAATGGGATAAACCATCAATTTGGCAGCTTTAAAGTTTAAAAAACACTTATATTATTATAAAATTTTAAGTTATGAACAAAAAATATTTTAAAAAGGTTTAAACACAATCAAAAATCTAAACTGACACTAACTAAAAATAGTAAAAAACATAAACTGCCATTTTGAATACTGATTTATCCCCAATTGTCCCCATTAGCGGTTTATCTCAAATCCGGCCAATCCGGCCGGAATTTTTGTCCAAATCCGGTAAATCCGGTTCCGGCCGGATTTGAAAATTCCAAATCCGGTGCACCCCTAGTCGAAACCTGTGTTTGGATCAGGCCATCGAAACACAGAAATTTAAAGTGAAAGTTTTTTAAAGTGAAATTTTAAAACGGAAATTGGATGGCCTGATCCAAACACTTGGGAATGTTGCTCGAGTTAAGAAAATTACTAGCATGCAAAATCACTCGCCTTCAGCTCGTGATTTTGCACGCTTTTCTTAACTCTCGCAACATTTCCACATGTTTGGATCAGGCCATCCAAACACAGAAACCATAAAGTAATTGCATAATAATAGACACATATAGTTGCCTGCAGTCGAGTGTCACCTGTCGTGTCAGAAAATTTAACAACTAGTTTATTTTAGAAAATGCTGTGGTGCATAAACATCAAAATTATAGTTATTTAGAAGCTGTAGGTTCGAGTATGAACAATAACACCATTGACAATTAGAGTTTTACAATGAAGTTCTTTGTACATGTATGAATGTTGTCGACTAGCTTTGCTGTATGTTCTTGCATGAAAATGTGTGAATAAACCAGGGATGGATATAAGAAGATTTTTTCAAAAAAAAAATCTTCTTAATTCTTATATTCATTATAAGAAGATTTAAGGGAATATAAGAAGATAATTACTAATTACCAGGCTCTTTCATTTTTCCAAGATGGCGGAAATATGGCAGATATATACTTTAAAATTGTATTATTTATTAAAATATGTGAAACAAGACTACCAAGTCGGGGATTGAAATCAAAATTAAAACATTAAATACATTTCCTTGGCTGGTGGGTAAATACTATAATAAGTTATATAACCTACTACGTACATTGAATATTTATATTATGAATTATGAATAATAGGTAAATTTGTTGATTTTACAATTTCAAATCCTTTTTATAATTTACACGAAGCTATAGTCTTAAAATAATATAAGAAGATATAAGAAGAATTTTGGTCAAAATTAAAATCTTCTTATAATAATATAAGAAGATATAAGAAGAAATAATATAAGAAGATTTGCCATCCCTGGAATAAACCCATAATTTAACTGATTTATCTTTTCCACACAAAATCACAAACACTAAACATGCAACAAATATAAACTAGAAAAAACTAGAAAACTTACAATTTCTTTTGAGATCACTTGAGTATATATTTGACATAACAAAAGTATTTTTAAAACGAAATTGCAAATTTGCATTTGCGTGGGAAGTTTGTTATGATACTTTTATCTTTTTCTTATACAACCTGCGAAAACAGCCGCCCGATTGTCTCGTTATCATACATGCTACATGAAGTATTAGAGTGACTGTGCCCTGTGCCATCATGGACTCTTTGTTTTATACTTTTATTTTCCTTGGAAACGGTTCAATAAAAATGTAAATACTTTATATAAAAAGATAGGATTCCACTATTCATGGACGAGGTAAAAAGCCATAAAACATGTGAGTTGTAGCCATGATTGTATCACGTTATTAAATAGTATCAAAAGTAATAGTATAATAGTGTGAAACTGATGTTTTTCCACATATGACGCAAATTTTACACAGACGGCAGTGATACAAAAATTTAGCACGCATTTTGTCGATAATTTAATTTTTTAAGTTCTACTTATGTGTTAATGTGTCTATATCAAATCTCTTTTAGGCTAAACGTTACAGAAAGTGCAAACGGAAAATTTAACATCGTTCTTTCCGATGGTAAGTGTTTTCTTTGTTGCGTATTAACAAGTGCGTCGGAAAATAAAAATAAATTCAATATCAAAGTCATGGTTGAACAACTGTAAGTGCCCTCCTGCTGTTTCATAGTGTTTCATGCCTTACAATATTGGGAATATATGTGTATATAAAGTGTGCGAAGGCATTTGGTATCGTTTACTTTATAATACACTGTAGGCGTTGGTACAGTAAATAGCCATGTTATCACTGAATAGTTAATACACTGTACAGTTAATAAATAAATTGATTCAAGTGTTGGACAGAGAGTGTCTGATCATCTGATGTGTTTGATACAATATGAAGTCGAACAAAAATCAATTGACCTTACAAGTTGTTGGTAAGAACGCAATATACATTTCATTTAGTTCAAGTACAGTAATGTTCATGTGATCTTACTTCTTTCAATGTCTTGGTTACATATTATATGTAAATAATAACAAAAGAACATTTTCATTCTGACTCGATATGTGAAATATCAACTTATTATTGTCCAAATATTAACTTTATTAAAGAGGTGGTCAAGTCCGTTCAGCTGATGTTTTATTACCAAAACTGTGGATCCTTCCTCTTGCCCAAAAAAGTGTGTCATATTTTCGTGCCTAATATCATTTTAGTAAATTTACTCCATTCTGATTGGTTAAAAACTGTGTCGATTAAACATTAATCACACAGGTGCACCGATTAAAGATTAATTGGCACGATTACAAGCCAGTGTGCATTAAACTCTTATTTGAATGAGCTCTTTAAGTATATATGTTTAAATAATGAAGAAAAAGATGAAATAAAGATGATTCACAGTTTTTTACAGGTATGAATTGAAAATTCATTACACTTGTTCTTGAAGTACCAAGTGAATGAAAAAATCTCACTGTCTTGTGTTTGGTGAAATATTTACTGTATATTTATGTTTAGTGAAATAAAAATATTTCACCAACCATGTGACTGTGCAATTTTTCATTAATACTTCTCGAACCATGTAATTTCCTATACATACCACTCAGGAGTGTGACTACATTCCTAATGTTGTACAATCAAGACGGGGGGGCAAGGGTATTTTCGTGACTCGTGATTAGCTTTATTCGTGATTCGTGATTTAAAGAAATACCATTCCGTGAATCGTGATTAATATGCGTGCCGTGAAGAGCTAAAAGGCTAGCTAGGGTCTTGAATTTACAAATATTTTACCCTAACTTGTGAATGTTTATGTTTAATTAAAACTCGGCCCAAATGTAATATTATGGGGAAAAATTTATAAATTTGCTTCCCGCGGTTGTCTTTCTTGAGGTTTCTTCATTTCATCGGTAAACGTCATTATCGTATACCTTCGTACCTTTTCATCGTACAATGCTCGTAATGCCTCGCAATGATTTCCATTGTCTTTTAAACGGCTCTAATGTTAAAGTCAGTATGTGTTAAATGGTTTCAGACTTTGTTACGCTTCTGTGTTTCTAAAAATCGTGAAAATGAAATTTTGTTTTTCGTGACTCGTGAAATCGAAAAATGATCTTCGTGATTTTGTGACGAGATCCCCCCTTCCCCCCCTCAATCAACAATTTGGAAATGGTTACTTGATATCTGATTGGTCTGTGGGAAATTGTTCTGACATTAGCTAATAATAGCTCGACATTTTAGCAGTAATATGTGTTGGAATCCCATTCCTGAATGTTTTGACACAAAAACAAGACACAATTTTTGAGGCAAGAGGAAGGATTTGTAGTTTTGGTGATAGAAAAGTGATGGGGTGGGGTAAAAAAATTCTTGCAGTGCATAACTAATTAGAAAAATATTCATGCAAAGATGAATTAACCCATTGAATTGCATATTGCACCCCAATGCACCCTACTTTCATATTTTACTCTGTCTAACACTAGTCAATTTTACTCGTCAAGAGGAGAATGTTGGTGCTCAATGGGTTAAAATTAATTAAATAAAGCAAAGAAAAATTCTTTTCAAGCAAGGGTGGGTAGTAGCGAAGTAGTTGTAGTTCGCTACTGTAGCGAACTACAATTTTCAAGTAGCCAGTAGTTTTTGACTACTTTTTTAAAACAGTAGCTGTAGTTATAGCGAACTACATTTTGCCTAAAAGTAGCCAAGTAGGGATGAGCCGATAAGGAAAATTGCCGATTACTGAGGCCGATTATTTACAAGCCGATTATTGTAACTAATCGGCCGATTAATCGGTACCCACCGATTATTTTAAAAAGCAAGCGAAAAATCACAAGATGACCAACAATGAAGTTGTAAATGTGGTTTTATTGTTTACAATACACACTTTGTACAATTAAAAACAGCTTCAGTCAGGCATGTCAATAGTCAAAGTTTAGTTTTGGCAGATTACTGTATGTTGCAAAAACAAAGCACTGTCAGCTATGCGGAGCTAGTCTGCTGCGTTTTTTTTAGTGGAAATGTTCCAAGCTTCACTTCGCTTGAGACAAAAGACACAGGTTTTGCAACAAAATGTGAAAATCTATTCGCTTGTATTCAGTATTTTGGCATGTGATTGGCAGCTGCAGAAAAAGTCTTATGGCCGATTGTTTGCCGATTATCAGGCAATAATCGGCCGATTACCGATTATTTAAAAAACGGCCGATTAATCGGCTTTGCCGATTATTTACCGATTAATCGGCTCATCCCTATAGCCAAGTAGTTGACTACTTTTCAAACAGCGAATCGCTATTCGCTACTTTTTAAAATTGTTAGCACCTTGATAGAATAGCATGATATTGAGACACGGTTTGCTTAAAGTCAATACTCAATAGTCAATTTGCACTCTTGAACACTGCAGTGCTTACAAACATGTTGCTTTGTGTTTACTGTTGCTACTCGTAAGTCGATTTGTTATAGGCTCCAAAAACAGTAAAACTAAAAAAGATGAAATAGCAAAATAGTTCGCTACATTTTTTAAGCAGTAGCTGTAGTCAGTAGCAAACTACCTTTGTTCAAAAGTAGCAGTAAATTAGTTGTAGCTGACTACATATTTTTGAAGTAGCTGTAGTTATAGCGAACTACAAATATTTTGTAGCAACCCACCCTTGTTTTCAAATAATGCAAAAAATTCCTCCACAGCAAGCAGACAGCAAAATTAATACAAGCTGAAAATCCCCCACCCAGGCTCCCATCACTTTCCTGTCCCTAAAACTATATCGCATTAGTGTGTCAGGGTTCGAAATAACGTTCTGAAAATATGTCAAATTTTGTTGGCTGTTTTTTGTAGGTGAAAATTTTTGCCGGCTATTTTCCAAGCAAAGTTTAGTTATGTTCTGGAGTGGGCATAGGCCAAATAATAGTGATGTAAACCAACACAACATATGTAGGAATAAACATTAACAAGTTCTGTCTGGGTATAAGTACAGTATGGTGTTATTGTAAGCGAGTCATCGGTGAATAAATATAATATTTTCGCCGATCCCCACTATGCTTTGAAATTAAAAATCGCCTGCAAGGTCCTAAAACTGCCGGCTATCGCCGGAAGCAGGCGGCTATTTTGAACCCTACAATAATATAGGTGTAGCATGTATTATAATTATACTAATTATAGTTCATTGCTATTTAATTGGTGTTTAATAGTTTCATATAATGTACAGTAGTTTACCTGGTTGTAATGGGTTATAATTTAGGAGAATATTGAGCACTACTGTAGCTGGCACTGGTTATAACCATTAATGCTACAGTATAATACTATAATGTTTGATTTAAAATCTCCATTCTAGGATATAGAAGTCAGCTGCATGACAGAGGAAAGGTATGTAGCATACATATAACTACTTAAATGTCATATTACAAAGAATGTCAGTGGTAGAACTTTGCAGTGTTATTAGTGTTGTGGCTGAAAATAGTTTAAATTGCTGTTCCATGAACATTATTAATGAAGACACAACTTTATCAATGACCATATGGTAACACAAAATGTGTCACATTGCATAACATACTGGTACATGGTTAATTCTATTAACCATGTAATAGTATGCATTTTAACAGGATACTGTCCAATCCTGTTCAGGCCAAAAACTGACTTGTCATATTTGACAAGTGGTAGATACTGTCTACTGTTTTGTAATGTTGGCCACTTGAATAAGCTATTGATCTTCATACAACATTTCACCGACATTTTCATTTTATTTAAAGCAAGACAAGAGGATGCATATTCATTATGATAGGGCATACTAATCTTTTGTACAAAATTGAGAAAGCATTCCTGCTGGTTTCTTGTACAAACTGTACTTTTAATTATTATATATTATATTATAGTTTAATATATTTTGTCATGTAATTGGCTCTGAAAAGCCTCTTTGGGGAGAGTTCAATAAATATTGTATTGTAATGAAGTTGGGATATTTGACAATTTTTTTTACAAATATTATAAATATTACAAATATATATTTCAGGTCCAGGCCTTACATACAAGAAATTTGATTCCTGTATTGATTATTATTTCATTTATCTGTTGTAGTATTAACTCTCACCCTCGATAATAATCAACACCACCTGCATGACCACCTACTATATCATTCAGCAAAGACACCTGAGGAGAAAATACTCCACTTCAGCCGATGTTCACTAAACAGCTAGTAGTTGCTTTTTTAGTTATTTGAAAGCTTGTGATGGTTATTTTTAGGTGAAAACTAAAAGTGATTCAGTAGATAATGATTCAGTTGGAAAAAGAAAACCAAGAGCAAAACAACAAGAGACCCAATTAAAGCTAAAACACAACAAAGAACGTTCAAATTACGCAAAAGGGGCTAAGCTTTCTAGAGTAGCTGCAAAATTTAATGGAAAATTACCAGACAACAAACCCAAGCCTACAGTGCAAAAATCTGGTAACAGTGATTCTACACCTGTCAATGAAACTACCGCTTTTGTAACGAAAAATGAGTTGGCAAAATTACTGGAAACTTTGAATGAGAACAATGTGGATAATGTGCCAGCAATACAAAATGACGCACCACTTGACTTACAAGGTATGTTTTATTATTAAGGATTCTCACTTTAGTTTTGTATGCTGTTTAAACTTTACTCTCTCAACTCTCTAATTAAATGCCTCGTATCTAATAGCCGCCCCAGTCAAATCAGCATTTCTGTGTATAATATAACATTTACTTATAATATCTGTATGAAAATGTATGACATTTATACTCAAAATTTCCAACTACAAAACCCTTCAACCCTTAATTGATCATTTCTTAGGTCCAAGTAATAAGATTACTCAACTAACGCAGATGAACACAAAACAAGATGAGAAAACCAAGGAAATGAATACTAATGAGAATTTTCAGGTAGTAGAGTTGCTTTGAAATCCAATAAACTTGAAAGGCGCCTGTTTACACTTGCAATTTTTGCTGTGATTTTCTGATGTTGCCTCATCTGAACATTCATGATTCATTACTCATTCACTCGTTGACATCAGAAGAAGAAAATCTCACTAGAAATCGCAGCAAAAATTGCAAGTGTAAACGGGCCTAATAGATGAAATTGTGATGTTTAATTTATGCTGTCTAAATATACTGTATACAGTAGTACCGTATATAATTCAGACCTGGGAAAAAGCGGGATCTCGAGATCCTGCAGGAACACTTGCCTTAACAACATTTTCACACATACGTTATGGGAGAATCGTTATATCAAGCTTCCTTACCTCTTATTTGATTATTTGAGATTGTAAAGTGTTGTTCGATGTTCAAATTTGGCGTAATGTACGGTCAAATTTTTCATTAACATACGCACTTTTGAGTATCCAAGAAACATTAAAAACTTTTTCCAGGTCTGGCATGTATTATACTCCATTACTAGGTATCTGAAAAGGTTTCCAATGAGCCGGAGAATTTTGCACCGGTTGTGAAAGAAAACAATCCTGAAGAAACTGTTGCTACCACGAAAGAAACTATAAAGCCAGCTGCAATGAGAAGTTCCTTTGCAATCGGGGTGTGTATATCTTTCTCGAAATTTGTAATCTAACCCTTAAAATGTATACAAATTAATGAAGTTTGTCATGCACTTCATTACTTAGCCTAATACCATAGGCAGCCCAAAACTGCGTGTAGAATGCGCCAAATGCTTTCAAATGCCAATTTATATTAAGCTCGCCCCATTCCTCTGTCATTTTTCGTGCGCCGCAAGCACTCAATGAAATCATCGAGTGCTTGCGGCGCGCGACAAATGACAGAGGAATGGGGCGAGCTTAATATAAATTGGCATTTGGAAGCATTTGGGGCATTCTACACGCAGTTTTGGGCTGCCTATGCTAATACTTATCTTCTGCATGCATGCATGCATGCATCCATTTTTTTGGGTGAATCCTGCAGTATATTATATTCTTCACTTATACTGAATGCACAGGTTTACTCTCTCTCTCTCTCAATCATTCATAAGCAGTATAAACAAAGGAAATCACAGCTATGGCGGCAACTGGATATGCATGTGATTTTAATTAATTCGCATATAATTTCGTCAACTTTTTATAGACTTAAATTTCTCTTAAAATACTTATTCATTTGTGAATTTGAGATGCGTAGACGGTATGATACTTAGTAAAGTCCCCATGGTCGAATTTGATATTTTACCTAAAATACTATTGTATTCTAGGCACCAGGATTAGTAACCAATAACCCTCATGACGACAAGGCTGCCAAACACAGACAGTGGGTCAAAGAACTAGGTAATTACGCATGTAACATTCACTGAACCAACACGTCTACGCGTGTAAGGTAAGGTGTTTGGTAATTAACCATCTCGTTTGGCTAATCATCTCTTGCAATATTAATTTGACGATTTTAACGACTTATATACACGTTCAGTGTTTGCCAAATAATTCTGTATAGCCGACACTCTAAAAACACCGTGGTTAAAAATTTAACCACAGTCCTGGTTAATTTGATCATAGTCCTGGCTAATTTATAACCAGGATTCCTGGTTAATTTAACCAGGCTATATGGTTGGATTAACCAGATTATGTTAGGTGGTCTATTAACCAAGAATTTTTGGTTAATAATCCACCTAACATAATCTGATTAATTCATCCATATAGCAATCCTGCATGGTAACCACGATAGTGATCAAATTAACCAGGACAATGGTTAAATTAACCAGGAACATTAAATTACCCCATGGAAACTGTGTTAATTTTAGATTAACCAGGAAATTTTTACCAAGGGTGTTTTAGAGTGGACTTGGGTCTAATTTTCATTTCTGGTTAAACTTACAGAACAGCAAATTACAGAAAAGAAAGAAAGAGAAAAACAAATGAAAAGAAATCAATCTGTAGATGTTACGCATCGGCCTGTTAGTACTCCAAATATATTTAACAAGACTTAAAGTACATATTTATTCTATATACAGTATATGATTCATTCTTAATTATTGTGAAATATACTTGTTTTTGCAGATTGAAACCGAACGATTAGGGAACTCTCCTAACAAGCAAAACAACGAAAGTCATCCATTGAGAACTACAGCCGCAGTGACGCAATTCCAGCAAGAAACTGACAGGTATTTCAACTTGATATATATTATGCATTTCAATGAAAATTACATCCATTTTATTTTTATTTGTACGTAACGGTATAATTGAAATGATCGACCTAATTCGCACAGTGCATGTACAGTATAGCGCAGAAGATTGCATGGAGGAAACGTGCGTATAGACTCGTACGCTCGAAACGTGAGCGAATTTACTCATACCTCTTCGTTGTATCATTTGATTGGACGAAACGTTTTCCTCACATGTGAGAAAATTGTTTCGCTTTTCTAATTGGCTAATGTGCATTGCGAAACGAGTATTCGCATAAGTAAACCGTTCGGATAAGCTATTATATAATAAATAAATAAATAAATAAATAAATTGAAAGGAAATTGAAATAGCTACAATACTTTTGACTGAAGGCCAGTGTGGCAAATTGAGGCTGAAGAATATGAGAGTAAAACAGCACTGCTGGCGCATAGCAAAATCTTTAAGCTCTGAGTACTGGTCAGCGGTCGACTCCATGAGCAATCACTCTCACATTTCCACCATATTGCAAACACGATTTTTGAGGCTGAGAAGCAGTCCAGATATATATATATATATATAATTTAATTTCTTAACTTAAAATATATATAGTCACAACTCTGAGTTTCACGCTCAATGCGATCTTCAGGCGACAATGTTTAAATCTCAATAAAAAAATTCCTGTATGATTACGTGCAAGTTCGTTAGGCTACTTGCGTGATGGTATTGCGTGCGCACGTTCAAATTTTCCCGCCAAGAATTGTTTCCGGTGGCAACACTTCGAGAAAAGCTCACA
>CACRXK020013384.1:0-14094 GCA_902702795.2 Paramuricea clavata
GTATAGGTATAAGCAAAGTATCTAGATTATAGGCTTTATAGGGTTGCACTGGATCTCATTATACAGGCCAGAACTGAGAAAGTCACACATGCTAGTCGGACATCAAGTCAGAAACAATTTAATTGGTAGATAATGTCACTTCCAGTCCATGCAGGTGGATTTATTTGGGGTTTTGTTCATTTCAGTCCTCTCTCTGTGCACCCCTGTATCAGATGCAACCACCTGAAACTATTAGAAATCAATGAACTTCAACATTTCAAGTGAAAGACCTTTAGTATTATTTTTCAGGTAGTTGCACGATACATTCAAGCCTTTAAATAGTGTGGTGGCTTAAGCTGCTTTTCTCATTCCCTTTCTTCACTTTCTTACTCTTTTGTCTCTTAGTGAAAACTTTATTTTACAACATTTTAATTATATAATCTCTTTTTGGTCTAATTGCAGAATTATTTGATGGTGAGACAGTTCATAGTTCAACCTCTTTATTAAAGAATTATCAATTATTAGAAATAATTAATTTTGTTAGCAGTGATAAAGCTATCCAGACAAGTTATTATTGTGACTTTATAGCCAGATGGGTATGATTTTGCTTTGGCTGTTCAGCATTTTGATCCATTGTGATATGGCTTGTGGTACCTGTGAATGATTTTACCTGCAAAATGAATGACAGAATATCAGAATGTAACATTACATTAAGATACATCCTTACACAGCAATCAGTATATAATTATGTAGTAGATGCATGTTCAGTGTGAAGAATATGGTGTTTGACACTCTTTGTATATAATAAACATGCTATTGTGTAATGGAAATGATCAAATAAAGTTATTTCTGCAACAGCCCTTGCATTCAAACACCTTATTTGTATTTTTCTTGTTCATGCTTGAGCATCAGCCTCAGGATAAGCAAATTCCATTGGATTTGTGAGGGCACTTGAATAACAGAAAAGATTCAGACTCCCACAGCCTGTACTACAAGTTACAGCTGTGACAGTGTAGAGGGGGGATCCACAAGTAAAATGTGCTGGAATATCCAAGGGGGGGGGGGGTGATACAAATAAAAAAATGATGTTTAATATGACTTAAAGTTATTAAGCAATTGAGTGCACCAGCACTTTCCCCTTGACAAGTAAAATTATCTGGTATTGGACTGAGTAAGATAACAAAGTAGGGCATAGTGTTCCTTAATTAATCACTTATAATAAAGGTTTAAATGCTGATTTTTTTGAAAGTGCCAGAGTGGCAACTGGCAGGGTACTGAAAAGGTAGGCTGTGCACATGCATCCTAAATAAATACTGCTACAAAAACCTGGTATTTAACAGTTAAAACCAATCACGAATTTCATTATTTTAAAGTAATATAAAATAAAACAAGTCGGGAAAAGGATTTTGAACCCAAGATATGAGACAAAATTTAATTTACAGTATGAGAATGAGTTTGAATATAAAGAACAACAAAAAAGAGGATACAAAACTACTGTGATATTGTTGAAATTAGCAATATTATACATTTGCTGTTTATAACGGTAGTTTTTGACATAATGTATTTACGCTTTTCCATCGAAATGGCAAGTTTAATAAATTTGCCCGAAGCAGCCCAAGCTTTGGCAAGCTAGAACTTAAAAATATCAAAATGTTCAGTCGAAACTCGAAAATTATGATCAAAATTTTTGCAAAAACCAGGGGGGTGAAGGATTTTATTCCAAGCGTAGGATCGCGGTTGGTCAGTGGTAATTGCCATGAGCCGGAGGAACCAATTGGCGTCAGCAAACATGAAAATCCGCCATGTTTTTCCGGACACTCGTTTGACTGACGGATAGATAGGAGCACGTCCTCCAGTAATATTATAGCTCAGTGGTACATACCCAAAATGGCGGCGACAGACGCATCTGATTGGTCGAGAAAAGTAAACAAAGTGCGAGAGATTTTGACAAAACCGGGGGGAGAGAAGGCACTTTTTTATCTAACAAGAACGGGAAAATAAAAAAATACGAAAAATTGTAAATAATATTACGAAAAATAGTTTTATTTCATTATAAATTCAAAAATATTGACGAGCTATCATTATGTAAAGTGACAAAAGAGAAAGACTGTTTTCAGGCACAGTACAAATATATATTTTTTACGCAAATTGCTGCAACGTTTTCACGCCGTTTTTTCATATTCAAGTATATTCCTACTTGTAGTTTTATACCGGCGAACAGCCGTCAAAAAATGGCAAAAACAAAACCAGGAAAATACGTACAAAAGGAACGTCAACAATTTCTTATGGTTAGTTCATAACTTTGTTTGTATGACTATATGAAATGTACATAATAATTTATAAATTAAAGGCCCCCATGTCGTGTTTCATACTAGTGTGAAAAACCGAGACAAAGTGATAAATGTGGCCTTGTTTTACTTTTATTTTGAAAAAAACTGTCAGATAAAAGGTTTCCCATATATTTTAGGTCAACTTTGATGAGAAAATTATAGTGTAAAAACACCTACCTTGATATATTAGTTGAGTATAAAAGTATTCGCATGTCCGTTTTCATCAACATTGTCCACTCAAATAAGTTTTGCGAGTTAATGCCTCGAATATAATCACACATAAATGCCCAATTTCCCAACATACACACAGTTTTTAGATTAAAACACAACCCGTTTTGGCGTTTCCGAGTTTTCTGCAGTCTACGTGACTTGTTGCACGAATTCATATGCTTCGACTCTACGACGATTTGAGAACACTTTCAAAAAATTGATTCAGCAAATCCAGAAACTCCTCTGACGTCCAAAAGCTAAGAAAACGTTGAAAAACACTCCATATATCTGTATACATCTCAATTCAAACTGTTTCGATGCATTCTGAAATGAGAAAAATAACCGAAAATGTCGCCTTCGAATTCGAAAACAAGCTACAAGCGCCAAAAATCAATACTTAAAAAAACAGAAAAAATAAGTTGCAGAATACCAAGATCCAACTAAAAACTTGTTATTAACACTATTACCTGTCTAAAATGTGTTTAAACGGTTGAATTGTTGACCCAAAACCAATGTGAAAGAGACTTTTCGTTTAAAAAACGATAAAAAAACTCTCCCCTTTCTTAGATTACTACATTCTGCTATACCACGCATGCGTATATGCGATTTTTGGCGCTTGTAGCTTGTTTTCGAATTCGAAGGCGACATTTTCGGTTATTTTTCTCATTTCAGAATGCATCGAAACAGTTTGAATTGAGATGTATACAGATATATGGAGTGTTTTTCAACGTTTTCTTAGCTTTTGGACGTCAGAGGAGTTTCTGGATTTGCTGAATCAATTTTTTGAAAGTGTTCTCAAATCGTCGTAGAGTCGAAGCATATGAATTCGTGCAACAAGTCACGTAGACTGCAGAAAACTCGGAAACGCCAAAACGGGTTGTGTTTTAATCTAAAAACTGTGTGTATGTTGGGAAATTGGGCATTTATGTGTGATTATATTCGAGGCATTAACTCGCAAAACTTATTTGAGTGGACAATGTTGATGAAAACGGACATGCGAATACTTTTATACTCAACTAATATATCAAGGTAGGTGTTTTTACACTATAATTTTCTCATCAAAGTTGACCTAAAATATATGGGAAACCTTTTATCTGACAGTTTTTTTCAAAATAAAAGTAAAACAAGGCCACATTTATCACTTTGTCTCGGTTTTTCACACTAGTATGAAACACGACATGGGGGCCTTTAATTTATAAATTATTATGTACATTTCATATAGTCATACAAACAAAGTTATGAACTAACCATAAGAAATTGTTGACGTTCCTTTTGTACGTATTTTCCTGGTTTTGTTTTTGCCATTTTTTGACGGCTGTTCGCCGGTATAAAACTACAAGTAGGAATATACTTGAATATGAAAAAACGGCGTGAAAACGTTGCAGCAATTTGCGTAAAAAATATATATTTGTACTGTGCCTGAAAACAGTCTTTCTCTTTTGTCACTTTACATAATGATAGCTCGTCAATATTTTTGAATTTATAATGAAATAAAACTATTTTTCGTAATATTATTTACAATTTTTCGTATTTTTTTATTTTCCCGTTCTTGTTAGATAAAAAAGTGCCTTCTCTCCCCCCGGTTTTGTCAAAATCTCTCGCACTTTGTTTACTTTTCTCGACCAATCAGATGCGTCTGTCGCCGCCATTTTGGGTATGTACTTACATCCCGCATATATTCACGAATATTTCGGTAAATTTACGAAACTATTGCACGTTTTTTCCAGTGCTTTCCTCTAGATTCCACACTAATTTTATGTTAATAATATAGTTTGATTATTCAACTTAAACCTACGATAGACATTTAGCAGTTGACGTGCCGTTTTCTTACAGTAATTTGTCTTTTAAATTTGTCAATATATAAACAAATGAGGAATACTTTCCGTCCTTCCCAATAACATAGTAGGATACGTCACTAATTATATAGTCAAATCACAGCGCGACCGTAGCACGCTACGTGCATGATTCTAACAGCAATTTTATTGCTAATTGCATACTAAAACGTTTTAATTACGGATTTTATTTAATAAAACCCGCTTGTTTGGGCTTCCTATGATGAAAAATCGCCTAAAAAATATCACTTTTAATTACAAAAGTATTAATTTCCCAACATATATATGTTAGGTATGTTATTATACGTAATATAAGCCTCAATTTAAGGTAAAATTCAACCACAAACGCTTCGCAAAACGTTTTAAAGTCACTAGTGTTCTTTATAAAACTAAACTGCCTTTTAAAACGGCTTTATCGATAAACTTTGAGTTTGCAATAAAATGACTTCAAATTCTCGCTTGCAAATAACTCTGCTTTCTTTTTTATTTAAAAAATTCAATATCATAAAAAAGGGAATCAATATTACTAAAGATACACTGAAATAATATGCTGTCTTGCTTAGTTGTTTCATATATGCAAAGGCCGTCGGGTTTTAAATTAAATCCATTATAAAATCAATATTTAAAACAAACTTACCTTCGTCAACGTCGGCTCACTTCTTTTAGCAGATTCTTTCGCCCTTTCTTTCTTGAAATTTACAAAATCTTGCAAAAATGCGAGCGAAAATGAAATATATTTGTGATATTTGCAAGAAATTTATCAATCATCAAATCAAGAAATGTTTGCTATTTCGCTGTCGTCATGCAGTCGTTATAATGCAAACTTTAAATTGGACCAATCAGTTTTCGCTATTCATGACAGTCCGCCACATATTTTGAGATCAGTGAGGATGACCACCCACCGAAGCATCGTTGGTGAGCCACGCCCGCGATATTCGATGAACTTTAGACTCCGCTAATGCTTTCGTTTCCCCGGGTGTAAATAGCCGGGGGGAATTAGTACCCTCGCACGGCGCTTCGCGCCGTCGGCTCGGGGATAATAATAATAATAATGAAAACTTTATTAAATGGATATTTAGCTTATATATACAATTGCAAATCTCACTTATATCAGGTAATTTACAACTGGCTACTTAAATCACTGATAATATATACAAAATTACTATTAAGATAACAAAATGACAGTACAACGTTAAACAGTTAACAGTTTCGGATTCATCGATTCCTTGTTTCAACAACAAAATATATAATACGTTGTTCGGATTGCAATCGTCGTCATTCTTTTAATACAGTAATTCCGATGTTGCTTTTGAAAACCAAAATCATTAAGCATTTTTATGAATGTAGAACATTCTTTACTGAAAACACCAAGAGAACTGATCGAAAGATTTACAAATTTTACTGAGTTGAAATGTTCATTTTGTTCCCTAATTAATTCTTTATATTTTGATTTTTTACGCTCAACGTTTTTTTTGAAGATTTGATTCGAAGCCAACTGTAAGTTCAACAATATAGAGTGTTCCGGTTGAGGTTGAATGAAGCAAATCTGGACGGTAGGTGTCACCAGTGATGATTGATGGACTTTTGTACCCTGGAAGATCCACGTAAAGAAGTGAGCCGCTTACGGTCTGCAGGTTTGTTACGAGAAAGTTTAGAACGGAGTCATGTCTCCACGTGAATCGTTCTAGATACGATTGGCAACCAGCTACTACGTGCAGAAGTGTTTCAGGAGCTAGACATCGCGAACAGTCGACGTCTGAAGTCGGTGATAAACCCCATCTTGCAAGGTTTTGGTGCGTTGGAAGGGAGCTATTGATGTATCGAACTGTAAAGTTGAATATATTTTTTGGGAGGTTCGATTGGCACGCAGACCAAATTTTAGTGAGTTGGGAAAGTGAGAACTTTGTTATATTAGTGAAGAAAGAGCCTTGACAGGTTAATTGAGTATGCAGTTTATCCTCTTGTCCAGAGCGAAAGTCCTTAAGAACTTGCTTAGTGGAGTTATAAACGTCATACTGAATATTTTTGCTGTTGCTAGTTGCTTTCCAAAGTTCGTTAATTGCTTCGTTTGGGGATGTTTTTAGGACTTTACGGAGAACAGTTTCACATTGAATAAATTTGACAGATGTGGGACAAATACTGAGGCCAAATTTGTTACGGGTTAGGAAAACAGTGCTTAGCGTTCCAGATATACTAGGTGTATCAAGCCATTTACGGATATAACTGTTGACTTTGGAATCAATGTTTTCGGTGACCCACGTTTTCGATACGCTAGAAATTGTAAAATGCCAGGATAATTTTGACAGAAGATATCGACTGTAGAGGAGGATTTTATTTTTTGGATGTAATGGTTTGGAATCAATATCTGCCATTAGTTCTTCAACGAGTGAGATTAGTTCAGACTTGTGGTGTTCGTCTGACATATTAAAACTAAAGTATCTTCCTAAGTGTAGTAGTAAACGAGCGAGAGAATAAATCCTTAAAGTTTGATAATATAAACACTATAATTGGCGACGACGTAAAGTAAAAGTATCGACGTTGGTTGATTTTCATACGAAATGGCTAAGGTCCTTGATTTACCGGCTATTCCACCCTTTTCTGTGTCTGAAACGAGTTCGTTGGCACAACGTTGGGACAAATGGACGAACTCGCTAGATTACTACATTCGTGCTTCGGGCATCTCCGATCAAAAGCAAAAGCGGGCCATTCTACTTCATTTAGCTGGTGCAGAAATACAAGAAATCTTCGAGACGTTGCCTGATACTGGCGATGATTACAAAACAGCGCTCGAGAAATTGAATGAACATTTCAACCCGTGTAAAAACATAGCTTTCGAACGTCATGTTTTCAGACAAGCAACCCAACGTGCCGACGAGTCCATGGATGCTTTTGTAACTCGCTTGAGAACTCTTGCAAAAACGTGCCAGTTCGATACAAGTTTAGATGAAATGATCCGTGACCAAGTCATTGAAAAGTGTGCTTCGAACGCTCTTCGGCGTCGCCTACTACGAGAACAAGAACTAACATTGAACAATTTATTATCGATTGCTCGTTCATTCGAACTGGCCGATTGCCAGGCCTTAGAATCGAACAAAAGTTTGAATCATCCACTCACCTCAATTCCATCGAACGAAATAGAGATTTTCAACAACCACGGCGTAATTCTGCGAAGCGTGAAGACAATAATAGGCAAAAATGTGTTTGTTATAATTGTTGTGGAAACGAAGGGCACCGTGCGAAGGATGTCCAATGTCCTGCCCTTGACAAAACCTGCCGACGTTGTGGCAAGACCGGTCATTTTGCTAGGGTCTGTCGCCAAAAGACCAACAAACCGAAGCAATACAGGGAGAATGCTCGACAGCTTGAACAGTCTGACGATGACTCTTCTGAGAACGAATGTTTATTTACTCTCACGGCTCATAATGTGCATCATCGCTCGGACAGCCTTCATATGTTGGAAATTGAACACATTCCAGTGCAAATGCTTATCGACTCGGGGGCTAGTGTTAACGTCCTTGATCTCGAGACATATCATCGTCTAAAAGCGCGAAAAGGAGTCCAGTTAATGCCTTCTACCCTTCGTGTTTACGCATACGGTTCTACGACCCCACTTAATATCATGGGAACAGTCAGACCCTTCGTGTTTACGCATACGGTTCTACGACCCCACTTAATATCATGGGAACAGTCTCCGGTCGGGTAAAATGCAACTCTGCAGAAATCGTGGCCAAGTTCGAAGTGGTACACAACCAACACGCCGGTTGTCTTCTCGGGCGACAAACTGCCACTCAACTGGGATTTTTGCGGGCTGGACCTCAAGTTTCGTCCATCAATTGTGCAGTATCTCCCCATTCCCTTCGCCAACGGTATCCCAGTGTCTTTGACGGAGTAGGAAAACTCACCAATTACCAGCAGAAAATTTCCATCAACACCAACATCAAACCTGTTGGTCAGCCCCCACGTCGAATTCCCTTCCACGCAAGCAAAGCAAATTTCCGCCAAACTTGAAGAACTCGAAAGGCTGCATATAATCGAGACGGTCCGTGGCCCAACACCCTGGGTCTCACCCTTGGTTATCGTACCAAAATCTAGTTGTGAAATCCGTGTCTGCGTAGACATGCGGCAGGTAAATACGGCTGTAATACGAGAGCGGTATCCCATTCCCACAGTCGAAGAAAGCCTTCAGGATCTCAACGGAGCAGCTGTTTTTTCGAAATTAGACCTGAAGTGGGGCTACCATCAAATTGAACTGGACGAGAAATCCAGAGAATTGACCACCTTTACTACTCATGATGGCTTGTACCGGTATAAACGTCTTATGTTCGGGATATCTGCTGCTCCTGAGATTTATCAACATGCTATCCAACAAGTTCTACACGGTCTACTTGGGGTCAAGAACATTTCGGATGATATAATTGTTTTCGGCAAGGACAAGTCAGAACATGACAGAAATCTGCATGGAGTACTTGCTCGACTTCAAGAACGGGGACTTTTTTGGCTTTGATATTTCTGCCCGTGGGATTCGCCCGAACGCCCAGTCAGTCGAGGCTATTTGTAATGCACCAGCACCCACGAATGCTTCAGAGGTTCGCAGTTTTCTGGGCCTAGCCAGTTTCTGTCGGCGATTTATCCCAGCTTTTTCCACCATCGCTTACCCCCTTTCCGAGCTAACCCGTAAAGCTGTGCCATGGCAATGGACCAACACCCATCAATCCTCGTTTGACAAACTTAGGAAAATGCTAACTAGGGACTGTGTCATGGCCCACTATGACCCTGCAGCTCCCACCCAGTTACGTGTCGATGCTAGCCCTGTTGGTCTGGGGGCTATTTTGACTCTGGGGGCTATTTTGACCCGTCGCATATGCCAGTCGAACGCTTACCCCAGTGGAATGACGCTACTCCCAAACAGAGCGTGAGGCCCTAGCAGTTGTTTGGGGCTGCGAAAAGTTTCACCTTTACTTATATGGCACCACCTTTGACTTGCTTACCGATCACAAACCCCTCGAGGTGATTTATAGTCCCACCTTAAAGCCCCCAACAAGACTTGAACGCTGGGGACTACGCCTCCAGCCTTACACATTTCGCCTGCAGTATTCTCCTCGTGCCACCAACCCTGCCGATATGTTATCTCGCCTGCCCTTGCCAAACACAGTGCATCGAGAACGGAACATTGCGGAGGAGTATGTCCATTACATAGCCCGCAACGCCATCCCCAAAGCAATGACCCTTACTCAGCTAGAGCAGGCTACGGCGCGAGACCCCGTCCTCCAGCGAGTTCACCAGTCAGTCGTCTCGGGTAACTGGCAGAAAACTAAAGAAACGGATCCCTATTTTCGTGGCTCGCGTATCGTGGTTCCAGCCAGTCTACAACCTACCACTCTACAACTGGCACACGAAGGCCACCAAGGGATTGTTCGAACAAAACAGCTCTTGCGAGAAAAAGTCTGGTGGCCTGGGATCGACAAAGACGTTGAACACTTGATTCGTTCCTGTATTTCCTGTCAGGCCCAGTCCTCCCAGTCATGCCCACAGTCACTTACCATGACAGAAATGCCTTCACGTCCGTGGACCGTCTTGCATGCTGATCTATGTGGTCCTTTCCCTAGTGGTGAGTCGCTTCTGGTTTTAGCCGTTGATTCATGTTCTCGATGGCCAGAAGTTTTCATTTTAAAGAGCACAGCTGCAGCAGTCATCATCAATCGCATGAAATGTGCTTCGCTGTGCATGGTCTCCCAGAAGCAATCGTTACAGACAATGGACCTCAATTCGTGGCAATTGATTTGTATCTTCGAGAGCACGGCATCACACACCGTCGAGTAACACCTTATTGGCCACAAGCCAATTCCGAAGTCGAACGGTTTAACCGCACACTCGAGAAGGCCATTCGCGCTGCAAATACCGAAGGAAAAGATTGGAAAAGCGAGCTCAACACCTTTTTACTCAATTACCGAGCAACAGCTCATTGCACTACTGGCAAATCACCCGCTGTTCTCTTGTTTGGTCGAGAGATACGCACCAAGCTCCCGTCGTTGAACACTAGCCGTTCGCCAGCTTCAACGTCACCTGTGTCGACCCCGCCATTCTAGAGCGTGATCGTTGTCAGAAAGCAAAGATGAAGAAGTATGCGGACGAGAAAAGACGTGCAGCACCTTCCAACATAAAGAGGGGTGACAAAGTTCTTTTGAAGCAAGAACGAAAGAATAAGTTATCCACAAAAAATGAGCCAGACCCATATATAGTGGTAGGAACGAAAGGCACAAGTTTACTTCTAAAGAGACGAGCCGAGCCCGAGATAATGAGGAATTCGTCAGCAGTTCGCAAATTGCCGCCGGAGGGAACAGATAGTCATCCACACGAAGCCAAACGGAAACCAGACCAAGTGGTCGATACAACAACAAAGCCTAGACCCCAGCGACAGCGAAAACCTCCTGAATATCTTGGATATGAAAAGTGACATTCACACAGTCCGGAAGAGTAAGACAGTATACGAATTGACAGTTACAAACTCTGACAATTGATATTTAGTTTTGCATGTTTATTGACGTTTAGTCAAGCATTTTCACGTAAAAGAGGGATGTAGTGTCTGTGACGTCACAGTCACGTGAGGAACACGAGGAGAGACAGAGTAGTGTTGGAGAGAGAGAGTATTGTAGTAAACGAGCGAGAGAATAAATCCTTAAAGTTTGATAATATAAACACTATACTAAGTATTGAAAAGCCTCACCGATATTGATCTTTGGAATTAGTTGCTTGTTAATAAGTAGTTTAGGCAGGTACGTATTGGATTGATTTTGTTTGAGCTTTTTTGATGCCAAAGATACTACATTTATCAACCCGAATAATCATGTTGGACCATTGGCACCAAATGGAGAACCGGTTTAGAAGATGTTGATTTTCATGTTCTTGACTACTTATGACGGCGGCATCATCAGCAAACTGAAACCAGTGGATGGGATTTAATAGAAACTGTAAGGAGAAACCAAATTGACGATGTTTATCTGTTTTTATGTGTTGTATAAAGGTGTTGAAACACATATTGAAGAGAAGAGGGCTCAGGCAATCACCTTGCAATATTCCACGACGAACTGGTATGAAGGGGGTACGGAATTCAGATGTAATTATTGAAGTTTTAAAATCGGTATATAGACTTTTAATTATCAATTTAACATGTTCAGGGATATGGGGGTAATCAAGTACGGATGTGATCAGATTATGATGAACTTCACAAAAAGCATTCTTGAGGTCAAGTAGGGTGATGACTAGTGAGCGTTGTTTGATTCGGGCTTTATTTGATAATATTAGCCATTTGTGCAGTGTGTTCTAAGGTGCCAGACATGTTAGGTGTGAATCCATTTTGTATATTATGTTCTATAAAGTTATTAACGGTTAGGAATGAATATATTGCGTTACGTAGGCCTAGGCAGGAAGTGAATACTTTTAATGGTATGGTCTCCAGTGTGATGGGATGTATCAGTATCGCCTTTCTTATGAATTAGTATTGTGCAAGCTTTCTTCCATTCTGAAGGGATGGTTCCAGATAGCCACACAGCACAAATGAGGTCAGTTAAAGGGGACATGGAGAGCCAGATGCTTTCGTTTTGCGTATTATATTCGTGACTTGTTGAAATCCAGCTAGGAATATTGAACAATTTGTTTGGATGAATTGCAGCAGGGGTTTTAGTGACGTGGGAAAGGCATTGCGTCATGTTGAAAGATGGTAATACAGTGTCTTTCTTCCTTAGAATATTCTTGACATAACCCCAGAAATTTTCCCGATATATTTGTCATGGTTAAGTGACTGGCTGTCTAGACTTGACTCATTGTTATTGTTTGAGCGAAGATCACGCAATATATGCGACACATATTTAATTTCGTCTAGTTCACCATTCGTTGATTTAAGAGTTTTCAGAGCTTTTTTCAAATCCTTGATTTCATAGTCCTTATATTTATTTAGTAGCGAATTGTCAGGTACGTACTGATTCGCTATAACCAAAGTTTTGGGCGAAGTAATCGTATATGATGTTATTTAATATAGCTTTATGTTGGAATTTAAATCTTGTGATGTGATTGGATCATTGGACTGAAGAGCAAATTTAATATTTTAATGTTTTAATAAGATTCGGCAACTACCTAAAAATACAACAATGTAGTGCCAGGGAGTTCGCCACAGTTCCCCCAATTACGGCGATCCCTTAATATTTACATAAAAATTACGTTCAAATAATTGATTAACGAAACAGTCTAAGTAGAACAACACAATTACAAAACGGCTAAACTGGCAACTAACAACAGTTTAAAACACCATCAAGGGATCTAGCCCTTTTACATTTAACACAGACAGATTTCCAAGTCCGAGGATCGTGGCACAGTTATATACGTGTTCGATAGTGCGTTCTTATAATACAATTTCAGTCCTGATTTAAAAGCATAAAAACCAATGTTTCTGTCTCAAAGGTTATCACTTAGGATGTTCCAGGTTTTACAAGCTCTAATAAAATACGAGGACTGGAACGTTACAAAATTGAAATGTTCGTTGGCCGTTGACCATTCGGAATTGCTTTTAGGGAGTTTAAGAGTGAATGTCAGTAAAAATCGAACATATGAGACATTTCGCGGCCACGACTGAAAAATCGATTTTGCTCAAATTTTGCCCAGATATACCTTATTATATCGGAAAATGCACCATATATTATTTTGGGTCAAATGCTTTTTTAAGTTTGAGAAAATGCCGTTTTAACACGACCACCCTAAATCGCCATTTTTTCTGGGAAAATATGAGCTGATTTTACAGATAAATTTCACGACGACAACCGTTTGTAATCGATCTAAAACCCTAAAAATCTTGTTTTCGGTTATTCAAAGGACGGTATATATGACTCACAGGAAATCTGATTACTTTTAGGGATAGATATAATCGTAGTTTTGGAGCACACTATCTTACTTCATTTACGATACCCTCTTAACAAAATCGATTTTCACCATGCGATAAAGCTCCAAATCGATCATGCTTCTAGTGGTTGGCTCTTTAATAAGCAAGCTTTCAATTGACGTAAATACTTATTTTGGCAAATGAATACGCGATAAACGACAGCGCGTTGAAATCGGCCGTTTTTGACGTCTTGCAAGTCAAACGCTGTTAATTTACATACCGTCGAAGTAAACAATTTAATCAAGTATTTTAAGTATTTTACCTTTTGAGAAGAAGATATAGTCTTGAATGGAGACTTTTTACCTTGCTTAGTTTAAAATTGGTCCAAAAATCCCGAGATATTTGTAAAATATCATCATATACAGGTATTTTGAAATATAATATTGTTGTCAGTTGCGTGACAACTTCAGATCATTGTTCAATATTGTCTACTTTTAATAGCGCAAACATACAAATCGATGAGCTGTTTAGTGATTTTATATTTGTTACTAAATTTCCCAAAATTAGAACTTCAATTGACAATTGTTGTTTTGTTCCAGTTTGCATTGATCCATATAATGTACCATTTAGTATTTACATATCGACTATCGAGTATAAATGTTTACGAATACATAAGTTAATTATTAAGCAGCTGTTAATAGCGTGCGTGTGAAATGAACATTTATCCATACAAGGATTTGTTATTTTATTATATATTCTACCACCTCAAACTCAAATTATAGGCATATAGCAAATATTGTAGTTTAGAATAATGTGTGTTTACTTTGATGCACAGTTAAAATAATCAGTAAAATTACTTTATTTTGATACACTA
>CACRXK020013385.1:0-14094 GCA_902702795.2 Paramuricea clavata
ATGGATTATATAAGGAGCCCAGAGTTTGAAGCGAGCAGAGGAAAAACAGGACAAGCAAGGAAGGAGTTCCTAAACATTCAAAAACCGACGAAGACCTTCAGGAGAAGAACAACTTGGAAAGACATCTTGCTTTTGTTGGAAGTATACTGAAGTTCGCTGAATATATACGCCCAAGTTCATTTGAGATCGACAGAAAACCACCTCGAAGCGATTTAAGAATGTTCAGGTTGTCAGCAAGTTTCGTCACGCTTTTGTTCATAAGACATAGCCGTTAAAATTCTAAACAAACAAGATACGACGCTGTTATATGTTTGATACTACGCGGAAAGTTAAGCGCTGTGGGCTAGCTGTAGAAAGAAGATGTAGCTACACTCTGTTGGACTCGGGTTTGTTAAAAAAATACTTTAGGAAATTAGATATCTCTTAGTAATTGCAGAATTAAAACTTTTATGTTAATTGTAGTACATTGGGTTTTGTTGACTTGGGTTATTGTGAACTGCAGCGCCCACGTCGGCGATAGAAATCGTCACAGGGTGTCCTGTAACCTTAACAATAACGTAAAATGAATTTCCAAATAACATGAAGTATTGCATGCATATAGTAACTAGTTAAAAATCGCCCTGTCCGATATTTGCTATCATAATTAAATCCACTTCAAGGAATAGACAGTTAGGATTAATCCAGAATTAAACAACCAACATGCAACAAATAGAGCGTTTGCACTCATTCCCAGAGGACCAACTGGCCAAAAGCCATGGCGGCCATGTTGGTGTTCCAGACAAAAGAAAAAGAGTCTAATTCACTAATTATTTGGAATTGGAACACCAACATGGCGGCTGTGATGCCATGTGCAAACGCTCTATGGCAAGTATGTTGGTTCATATATACTCAGTCGTGGCATTACACAAGCGATAAATGAAAACATAGCTATTCATCTTTGCTCTGGCGAAAGTACGATACACTTTGAGGATGAACCGACCATTTCTTGCATGAAGCAAGACAAAAACATAGATAATGCCGTCTATTTTGTCCGCATCGAGTTCCTAATCTCATTCTTCAACGAATCTAACCGTCAACTTCAAAAATACTGATCCCAAAGTCGAAAAAGTCGAAAAGTTGTTGAAATTTGTTAGTATTAGATTAGTCATCTTGTAAATGTTTTAAAGTAGACGTATTTGTTTTGAATCACTGCTGTTCTTACATCGCATCTGATACATACAATTAAGTGTACGCACTCTGACTAAAAATACAGTGAGTTTATACATGCCCATAGGCATTATAAACTTAAGTTAATGAAACAAGCGTTCGGATATAACCAAAGTTGTGCAAAGTCCTTTGATTAGACCAGGTTAAGCACAAAGGTCAGTCTTAAAACGCGTGACCACTCACGTGCAAAGCACTCTGTAAATAACAATGAACCACTGTCAAACACTTTTTCCCATGCACGCGGGAAAATAGACCAATCAGGTCCTACATTTTTGTTTGCTTATGCTTCCTGCCTGGGCTACAGGTTTCATTGTGTCGCCGGTGAGCCAAAGTGAAGGACACTGGCGGCTTAGTGGTAGGTCGTTTGGCCTAGTATCTCGGTTAAACGTTTGTGAGCTTTGTTTGTCGTGTTACCAACCCTCCAAACAAGCACTTGTAAGATAGAAGCTTTATGGGGAAGCTGCTGGTTGTCTTGGCCCCATCCAGGTTTCCTGTAAAGATATATTGCAGTTTTTTCCTGGCCTCCCTGATGTTCCAGCTGTAGTATGAGTGATGGTAATGCTCAAATATGTGTCTTACGATCAACTTTGTTGTTTAAAAAAAAAGAATTTTTTATTCGCATATAACATGATTTTAATAATCAATTAATTATTTAAAATAATGTGTGTCGAAAGAGAAATATAGACGATATGTCTTCGAAAAGCACAAACCAACACTGTTGAATGTCTCAGCCACACTCGCCAATATTTAAAAATTTATCTCAACAAATTTAATCTCTGGTCCAATTTTCAGGGGGAGGGAGTTCGTCTATGGGGAATGTGCATGCTGCTCATTTGTGGGGATGGAGTGCTCCCATAGGTCACTCTCATCCCATAGACTCACAAATCGAGGTACCATACATTAAAAATGTTAGATTGAAGTATATCATGCCCAATATGGGGACCCAGACCCCCTGAGGGCATTAATTGCATTAGAGTCCAACACGGGGACCCAAACCCCCTGAGGACCGCCCAACATGGGACCCAAACCCCCTGAGGGCAGTAATTACACTAGAGTCCAACATGCGGACCCAAACCCCCGGAGGATAGCCCAACATGGGGACCCAAACCCCTGAGGGCATTAATTGCATTAGAGTCCAACATGGGGACCCAAACCCCCTGAGGGCATTATTATAAGTAATAGCATAAAAAGAGGCGAATTAGCTATTGAAACGTCCCGCCCGATGAGGGTCGTTTAGTAAAATTCCCTTGGGCGCCGCTCGATGAGGGTCATTCCGAATCGAGCGGCACCCAAGGGAATTTTACTAAACGACTCGACCCTCATCGGGCGGGACGTTTTCAATAGCTAATTCGCCTCTTTTTATGCTATTACCTTATAATATCATGATTGCGGGTATTCCCGTTGTTCTTGCAGAGCCATTAAAAACCAATTAACAATAAATAATGGTATAAATTAAATGGTATAATTGTTTTCCATGTCTTTGTTTAGTTTTGGCGATTTCAGATATATTCATTTTTTCTAATCGTACCCGCTTTGATGTCGTTTCGAGTAGGATTAGAACTAATTCTACCTGAATATAATGATGTGTATTAGTTATTAATTGCCCTGCGAGAACAAAGGGAATACCCGCAATCATGATATTAATTGCATTAGAGTCCAACATGGGGACCCAAACCCCCTGAGGATTGCCCAACATGGGGCCCAAAACCCCCTGAGGGCATTAATTACACTAGAGTCCAACATGGGGACCCAGATCCCCTGAGGACAGCCCAACATGAGGACCCAGACCCCCCTTCCGAGGGCATTAATTAGAGTAACTGTGAGTCTGTGGGTGTCACTTTGACCAGTTGAAAGTATATATTCGGAGCATTTCTCCCCAACAACCCTTCTCCCACAACATTGTGTGTGCTTTACTGTCTCATAGCTCTCTTAAATATTAACTAACCGAATTGAAGCATTAATATAATGGATAGCTGTAACTGTTTTAATCTGTTCTCCTTATAGAGGTCGGAAAAGGTGCATTAATCAGGAATATTAAATTAACCAAAAAAAACATTTTAACCAGAATACAGTATTTTAAAGTATTGCGGATATCTCACAACTTGTGAACAAGATGTGTTCGCAACAGGCTTGTAGCAAGCTCGTCAACAAGTTGTAACAACGCTATTATTTTATCAAGTTGCTACAAGGTTGTCACTCACAACTTGTTGACAAATTTTTCAATTACAGGACGATAACAAGTTGTTGGAGCGACTTGTAACAAGTCTGTTGAGCTCAGCAACCTTGTAGCAAGTTCAAGTTAACAAGCTGGGAACAAGCAGTGCGAAAACATCCTGTTGACAAGTTGTTGGAACGGCATTGCTACAAGTCTGCTGAAGGTTTATTACAACTTGTGCGTTTTTACGTGTGTTGGCGGAGGGCGGTGTGAACATTAGATCCGGAAATAGCCGACACAATATGATTCCTATAGTAAAATTATTGTAATACTTGATAAAACCGAATAGGAAACTTCTCAATTTGTTACAGAAACATCTTAAAATCTTGTTGTTTCTTCAAATATTGTTTTCCGGGAACCAATACTCACAAATATTTGTTTCGGAATACATGCTATACAAATGTTAGTGTGACAAATGGTTTGCCCAGTTTTGGGAGACACATGGATGGGAAAACCTTTGTGAAACATGGCTAGGAAATAATGGTTTGCCAACAATTAGAAACAATCGCTAATAAACGACGTTTTCGCTACAATATTTTCCAGTTTCTTCTGCGTCCTAGCCGTAGTGTAAAAAAGCTTGGTTGCTGTTTTATAACTTTGTGTACTCGAGACGCAGTTTAGTATATGCAGTTAAGGCCGCGGACAAACCGGACGCGATTCGACAACGTGGCGCGATTTTTCCATTTTCATTGACAGATGACATTTATCCTAGTTTAAGTTTTTTAAATATTTAGAAGAGCTATAACATTTTGAGTATATTTGGTCTACATGTCTTTTAAAATTTCCTTTCATTGGCTGTTTTATTAACTTTCAAAAACTGAAAAATAGCGCCGCGTTGTCGAATCACGGCCCGGTGTGTCTCGGCCTTTATATTCAATTTACCCAAGACTTACCAAGATTGAATAGGGAAAATAGCGGTGAATTCAATTGCAAGAGTACCAAAATTAAAGGCAAAATTCTTTCTATGACTTTGCTTGTATACGCCTTCACACTTTCACTTTACTGAAAAAACTACTGTGTAATCAAATAAATATCTTGGCAAATTCAGATGCAGCTGTAAGCAGCAAGCCTACCCATCGTGGAAACAGAAATAATGAAGAATAGAGAGGACGGGTGGTTGATGACAGAATCAAAAATTATATTTAAATGAGTTACGATTACGATACGAATAGGATTTTGAATGATTGAATTGACTTAAACCCTCCCGTTGAACAGTGCAAAAACCATCACGTGATCATAATCAGCCAATTAAATGACCAGAATTTAATTAGGTATTAATAACAGTTATATAATAAGGAATAGAAAATTCCAGAATTATGTATTAGTTATAGGCTATTATATAGTTATATTTACAGGTATATTTGTAAATTACTCGACGAGGAACGACAGCAGCCTTTGAAAAACTTACAAGTATATATATATATATATATATATATATATATATATATATATATATATATATATATATATATATATATATATATAAATCTATCAGCCCAACATTTATATAAATCAATCAATGATACATCAGAGCTCGTATAACAACTTTTTATTACGTTTCGGGGCAAGCCCCTTCTTCAGATTACATGTGTACACTTGATTTCAACAATTTAAACTGTCCATACCCTAATTACAATAATTCGCATGATTAACTCTATTGTTCAAACAAAGTCTTTTAAATTCAACCCATGCGGTTCAAACGAATTCAGTTTATATGCCCAAAAACCTTCTCTTTGTGTGGATGGACATGCAACATTAGTTTTATCAATAATTTTAACTTTCACATCTTGCATACCATTATGACCTTGATAAAAAAAATGAGCATACAAATGCTCGCTTGCCATACCCCTTTCACCTCTCCCATGTCTATTCATGCTACTTTTGTGGTTGTTAAAAGTTTCCTAAAACTGGTAATTGTACTCCCCACATACTTTTTCCCACATTTTCTACAATAAATCAAATAAATCACCCCAACCGAATCGCAATCAAAGTTGTAAAAATTCTTTCCCCTCATCTACATAATTACAAATCTGACAACGACTCTTATTACACTTACTCATCCCTACACTTACCTCCCTAGCCTTTTTAACCTTAGATCTAACCAAACTATCTTTTAAACTTTTTGGTCTCTTATATGAAATAATCGGCCTACTACCGAAGACATCCCTCATCCTCTCCGATGTCTCCAGAATCGGCCAAAGTGTTTCCACAACTCCATTAATTTCCTTTAATGCCGGATGAAATTCTACTACCAGTGGTACTCTATTACTCAAGTTAGAATTCTTCCTCTTATCCGTTTGGCGTAACATTTCAGCCCTATCCTTAACTTTAACCTCAGAAAACTGATCCTTAACCAACTTTTTGTTAAATCCTCGCTTTATAAAATGACCTTCCATTTCTTTAAGCCTATCCTGAAAAACTTTTTCCGAACTACAAATCCGTTTTAATCTTAGCGCCTGACCATAGGGGATTGCCTTCTTCACACGTGCAGGATGACAAGACTTGAAGTCTAAGTATTGATGTGTATCAGTCGGTTTTGAATACACATCCGCTTGCAATTTACCAGACTCCAATTCCACCCGCACATCCAAATAAGACACCCCCCTTTCCGAATATTCCCATGTATATTTAATTGTTTCATGATAATTCTTTACCATGAAGTCAAATAAAAAATATATCATCCAAAAATCTGAACCATACTGAAGGACTCAAGTGATACCCCGCCAACATTTTATTTTCCAGTTCTTCCATAAAAATATTTGCAAACGCTGGAGAAAATTTTGTGCCAATGGCTGTCCCTAACTTTTGTTTATACACTTTTTCACCGAATTCAAAATAATTGTTATCTAATATAATTTTGGCTAAATCAATCAAATCATCTACAGAAAGTCCCTCCCCCTTTATCCATACCACATTTTATTCTGAAATCCTCAATACTTTTTCTCATACTAGACAGACCTTCCAAATGAGGAATATGCGGGTACAGTCCCACAACATCCATTGTGCACAAAATCGCTCCCTCTGGAATATCACCCAAATCCTGCAGCCTTTTCAAAAAATCCGTAGTATCCCTTATAACATTGGGCAGACTCTTAACAATAGGTTGTAAATAATGATACTCTAATTCCGACAAACCCTCCGTCGGTGTCCCACAGTTAGATATAACTGGACGACCTGGGACATCAACCAGCCGTTTGTGAATTTTTGAAGCAAATAGAATCTGCCCAATTTATTATGCTTACCCCTTAGATAATTAAAATTCTTTTCGCTAATAACCGCCTTTCCTTTCAAATTCTCTAATTTATTCCGAACTATTTCTGAAACCTTTGCAAGTGGATTTCCTTCTTCCGATACATTTTCGTAAACTAAAACATCAGCCAATTGTCTATTAGCTTCCTTACAATAATCCTCTAATCCCCAAACCACTACCGCAGACCCCTTATCAGCCCCTTTTATTACTATATCCCTATATCCCTTTAAATTCTTAAAAGCTTCTCGCTCTTCCGCACTCAAATTACTAAAATTATGACCCCTTTCCTTAATAGCGAATACCTTATCTTGCAAGGCATTCAAAAATGTTTCTAATGCTGGGTCCACTTTACTCGGGTACCATGTAGACTTTTCTCTAAACTTACTTAATCCTTCTACATTAATTTCACTCAAGGGTTTATCTTTAAAGTATGCTCTACATTTCATTTTCCTCGAGAATTCAGCTAGATCTTGTGCTAGTTTATGTTTATCAATCTCTTTTGCTGTGGCACAAAAATGATTGATTGATTTAGCCAAAATTATATTAGATAACAATTATTTTGAATACGGTGAAAAAGTGTATAAACAAAAGTTTGGGACAGCCATTGGCACAAAATTTGCTCCAGCGTTTGCAAATATTTTTATGGCAGAACTGGAAAATAAAATGTTGGCGGGTTATCACTTGAGTCCTTCAGTATGGTTCAGATTTTTGGATGATATATTTTTTATTTGGCTTCATGGTAAAGAATCCCTGTTGGAATTTTTAAATTATATTAACAATTATCATGAAACAATATTCGGAAAGGGGGGTGTCTTATTTGGATGTGCGGGTGGAATTGGAGTCTGGTAAATTGCAAACGGATGTGTATTCAAAACCGACTGATACACATCAATACTTAGACTTCAAGTCTTGTCATCCTGCACATGTAAAGAAGGCAATCCCCTATGGTCAGGCGCTAAGATTAAAACGGATTTGTAGTTCGGAAAAAGTTTTTCAGGATAGGCTTAAAGAAATGGAAGGTCATTTTATAAAGCGAGGATTTAACAAAAAGTTGGTTAAGGATCAGTTTTCTGAGGTTAAAGTTAAGGATAGGGCTGAAATGTTACGCCAAACGGATAAGAGGAAGAATTCTAACTTGAGTAATAGAGTACCACTGGTAGTAGAATTTCATCCGGCATTAAAGGAAATTAATGGAATTGTGGAAACACTTTGGCCGATTCTGGAGACATCGGAGAGGATGAGGGATGTCTTCGGTAGTAGGCCGATTGTTTCATATAAGAGACCAAAAAATTTAAAAGATATTTTGGTTAGATCTAAGGTTAAAAAGGCTAGGGAGGTAAGTGTAGGGATGAGTAAGTGTAATAAGAGTCGTTGTCAGATTTGTAATTATGTAGATGTGGGGAAAGAATTTCTCTAGGGAAAAGTAAAATACTACATTAATTACAACTTTGATTGCGATTCGGCTGGGGTGATTTATTTTGATTTATTGTAGAAAATGTGGGAAAAAGTATGTGGGGAGTACAATTATACCAGTTTTAGGAAACGTTTTAACAACAACAAAAGTAGCATGAATAGATATGGGAGAGGTGAAAGGGGTATGGCAGGCGAGCATTTGTACGCTCAATTTTTTTATCAAGGTCATAATGGTATGCAAGATGTGAAAGTTAAAATTATTGATAAGACTAATGTTGCATGTCCCACACAAAGAGAAGGTTTTTGGGCATATAAACTGAATTTTTAAAAACAATGGGTGTTTCGTGTGTAACGTGTCATACTATATGTTTTACTATTATTATGAAACGTGTGGTGTAACGCGTGATGTAACGTGTGTGTAACGTGTCTAGTCAGTACGTAAAAATAGACTGATATTTTGCGCATGCATGTGCGACCAGATTGGCTTGAGCTCATCTCACCTAATCCCAAAATCATAGGAGATGGAAGCATACAATAAATTCTAGTGCATGCAAGTTTACGATCGGTAAGTCCGTATATCAACATAACTAAAAAGCTTGAATTGGGTTTAAAATCTAGTGAGTATGTCAATACGTAACAATTCAGCTAAAAGTTGGAAAATCATTGATATGTTTCCAAAATTGTATGTAAGTAGGTCAGAACGATGCATTGTCTGTTATAAAATTCTTGATTTAAAGGAAATATTCTGTTTGAGAGAAAAAATATACAGATGATTGTCAGCTATGGGAAAAAATTGTCTGAAATTTATATATTATTTCATAATTTTCTTCCAGTGTATATAGTCATCAATTAATCATCCTTTCCTAACAAAAAAATACTATAGTTCTCAAGATCCCCTATATTCTTTTTGCATGAAGTACTCAGCCATAGAAGACCGCTGAGAAAAAATATTATATAGCAAAAGGTTCATTCAGCAAGAAATCCAAGTCAGCGTCTTCCCTGGAGCAATAAGTTGAATCGACATGAACGAATTACGTTTCATTCAAAAGTACAAATAGAGACAATCTGGAACAAAAATTATTGAGACAACCGCATAAATGCCCCCTCACCCCCAATTCAATGTTGTGTGAATGACTGAAAAGGGAAAATTCAACCCACTTTTTCCCACATTGATCATGGGGGCAGGGAGAGGCCGACGCACTTTAAAATGGCGAAAAATGTGAAAAGTCTCATCATTTTTGCACGCGATTGTAGCTCGCTCCAAATGATTTTTGGAGTTAGCCAGTAACTCCACATTTCATATTTCAACTCAGTTTTTAATTTCACAAGTTTCTACAGGCATGTATCGAATAGATAGGATCTTCTATATTGGGTGCTAATTATCTAACAATTGTCGGGTTCTGGCTTAAGGGGACTGATTGTCGAGTGTAATTAAAGTGACCAGGACTAAATTTAATAACTGTCGCTGTTTCGCCGATCTGCGGCTTTGCATGGTATTGTGAATTAGGTCTGTAATGCACAGACTTACTGTTCATAAACTAGAACTTTGATGCTTTAGGACTTAATAATACCTAGCTGACCTATAACTCTCTATATATTATTGTTTCGCTGAAAACCGTTTTTGTTATATTATACTCATGAACAACGTTAAGTCTATTATCATCAAACACAACGCACATATAATTAGGAACAGCCAATGACAGAATACACGCATTCCGCGCATTCTTTCGATAGCATAAAAGCAACCTACATTTCGAAATTACTCACCACCTGATGATTCCTATACGGATGAAACAGATTGTTGTGGTTTTTTGAGGTAAAACGAAAAACTATATTATATACGCTCTATCTATATGGTATTTATATATATTTATATATATATATATATATATATATATATATATATATATATATATATATATATATATATATATATATATATATATATATATATATATATATATATATATATATATATATTTAGAAGGCCGTGTCAAGTGGCCGAAAATTTATTATTTGTATACTTTACTTTAGTCATCTTTAATAAATTCTTCGATACGTAGCCATTTCTTTGTTGTAATATTATGTGCTGTTGGCTAAGGCAAGTTTTGGTCATTGTCGTATATTTAAATTTACTCAACTTGTTCTTCATGAAGCGTATCGAAGAAATCAACATTTCACAACTTTATAATAATTTATTTTCATGTCGAGAGAGGTCTCTTCGATTTCAACATCATACAAAGTTGTTAAGTTATTATCAAAAGCGTAAAGCGATTCCTAAAGGCTTTTCTATTGACTTTCACACGGGTGCAACGGATAAAACTCTATTAACCAGAATAGACTCGGTTTTAAAGAAATGCTCTAATAAACTGATGACAGTGTTTAAGGGTTATTACAAGCAAAAGTTACGAAGTCTTGATCGTGAAGAGAACAGACTGATTACTGGTCTAAAGAAATATCACCCACAATGGGCAAGTATGATTTTAAAAAAATTGGAAGAAAGGAGTGTGAGGATTAATGAATTGAATTAAAATAGGCGGTTACGGAAATATTTTAGAGACAGAATTTCACCTTCGGAAAGAATACAGACAGAATTAGAAGAAGTGAATGGATTGGTCTCGGAGAGATATTTATACTAATGTTCCGGAAAAAGTCATCAATGCCGGAATTTGTACAGCTGACATAACTGACCACTTGCCGGTATTTTGCACAATAGCCAACAAACTGCCTGAAATAGATCGTATTCAGTATTCTAGAGACTTTTCAAATTTTAATAAAGATATGTTTCTTAATGACATTCAAAATATTAATTTCCCCAACTTGATTAGTGAAGAGGATGTTAATGTTAGTATGAATAATATTATAGACATACTTCAGGACATCACTGATAAGCATGCTCCGGTATGTAGGTTATCGAATAAAAAAAGAAAAAGGAAAAATAAACCATGGATAACAAACGCAATATTAGTCTCCATAAAGCACAAACAAAAACTGTTTAAAACGCATTATTTAACTAATGATCCCATCACAGTAAGAAAATATAAAACCTACAGTAATAAATTAAACAAATTAAAAGAAATTGCTAGAAATAATTATTTTAAAAATAAATTTGCACTTAATAGTGGAAACATGAAAGCAACCTGGAAGATAATAGGGATGGTTATAAATAGGAAAAAGAGTTCTTCTCAACCCATATTAACTAAGTTATTATATAAAAATAAACTATATACAAATAGAACGAGCATTGCCAATCAATTGAATAATCATTATATAAATCTAGGTAACCAACTCGCTGAAAAGATACCATGTCATAATACTACACCTGTTAGTTATATTAAGAGGTCTTTCCAACACAGCTTTATGTTTCGACCTATAGACTCTAATGAGATACGTGATTTAATTATGAATTTAAAAGTAACAAAATCTGTGATTGGGCTACCACAAAAAATCATAAAATTGGCATGTGATTATATAACTGAACCACTTACAGAATTATTCAATCAATCTTTACTTCGAGGTGTTGTCCCTGAGATTTTAAAGATTTCAAAAATTACACCGATTGATAAAGGGGGCGAAACAATTGACCCAACAAATTATCGACCTATTTCAACTTTGTCCGTCTTTACCCAAATCTTTGAAAAGTTGGTCTATAAGCAACTCTTGTCTTATGTCGAGAAAGAACACATCCTTTATGAATTTCAGTTTGGTTTTCGTAAAGGACATTCAACCACACAGGCAATAACAGAAATTACTGAAACATTGAGGAAGTCAATCGATGAAGATTTGTATACTTGTGGAGTTTTCATAGACTTTGCAAAAGCATTTGATACTATGAATCACAATATACTATTGAACAAATTGGAAACTTACGGTATAAGAGGTCTTCCACTACAATGGTTTGCAAGTTATCTTTCTAATAGGAAACAATATGTAGCACTTGGAGATTTTGAATCAACGAGACAGACTATGATTTGTGGGATTCCACAAAGGAGTACACTGGGACCATTGTTGTTTTTAATTTATATAAATGATCTTCCAAATTGCTCCGATAATTTATTATTTAAAATTTTTGCCGATGATACAAATATTTTTGCTACCTCTAGTAACCTAAAAACCCTTGAAGCTTTGATGAACACTGAACTTGATAAGGTTAAAGAATGGTGCGATGTTAATAAGTTATCAATTAATATAAGTAAAACGAGTTATATGATTATAAAGCCCGCCAGAAAAAAAGACTTTTCGACAACGATACAAATTAAAAATAATGATGGAACGTACAAAAAATTGATCGGGAAAGATCATATTAAGTATTTCGGTATAATGCTAGATGACACGATATCTTGGAGCTATCATACACCATATATATGTTCTCGAATATCTCGTGGCATTGGCATTTTATCCAAACTGCGACATTATCTCTCTATCAAGCAATTATCACAAATTTATTATAGTGTTATTTATCCATATATATCATACGCGGTTTTGGCATGGGGCAGCGCTTGCACGTCGCTTATACAAAAAGTACAAGTGAAACAGAATCATGCAATCAGGTTAACATTTTTTGTAAAGTTATATGGTAAAGACACTGCAAGTGCTCTCCCATTGCTAAATTTGCTTGATATCTTAACAGTTCAAAATGTATATCGCCTACATGCCTTGAAATTTATTCATGCGTGGCACAAAGGTTTGTTACCACACATTTTTGATAATTTCTTTCAATATTCAAGAGATGTTCATATATAGTTATAATACCAGATACTCATCTAATTTAAATATGTATAAACCATATGTTCGAACTAATACCGGTAAACAGGCAATTTCTTTTGGAGCAATTGATTTATGGAAGGATCTTCCGGATATAACCAAAAATCTACCTTTGTTTTCCTTCTTTAAGCAAGTTAAAACCTACTTATTGGCTAAACAACATACCTATTGAAATTTGCATCATCTATATGATATAAATTTTACTTATTATATATTCTTCAGCTTTTCTATTAACAAAATCTAATGGAAAATTAATATTTTCTTCAGTTGTCTGACATAATCTATATTAATCTAATAAGAATAAGAATAAAATTCAATGGAAGCTAACTAGAAAACCTAACGGTTCATTTAGCTTTCAAGCTCTAAAAATGTTATTTAAAATATTAATTCTATCTATGTACCTATTATTTAAAAATTGTGTATTATTTATGTATTTCTATATCTACGAGTGAAATAAAGTTGTATTGTATTGTATTGTATTGAGATGTAAACCTATTAATCTGACAGACATTTCCCTCGATCAAAATTTTGTACAGCTGTGTAGTTATGGTCCAACATTTGTTCCAACACCTAGTGCAATTGACTGGAATGAGATACAACAGGCTTGGTTAACCATTAAGAAGAAGATTAGATGGCGAACATTGTTTCATTCAAAGCAACCAGCTAGTAAAGAAGTAAATAATTTAGACCCGCCTTATCAGAAGTCCATAAAAGATCCACCAATGGCAAGTATACCAGCAATTGAAGTATTTTTAAACAGAGTAGAAAATGATTTGTTTAGACAAACAGTATACAAGAATATTGATGATAATTTAAAACCAGAGGAAAGGAAAGTTCTAAATGAGTTTAGATCAAAATCGATAGATGAACAAGATATTATTATAAGAATGCAAGATAAAGGCAATAACTTTGTTGTATTAAACAAAACATTAGATCAAAATAAGGTTAAAGAACAAATGGAGCGTGGTAGTTTTAAAATTATTGATAAAGATCCCTCGGTAGATACATTTAAGGATATTAATGAGTGGGTGGAAAAGTGGAAACATTTAGGTTTATCGGATAAGTGGTTAAAATTTATTACCGGTGCCACTGATGTTCATCCTGGAATAAATTACCCACTTATTAAAACACATAAAGCCAACAACCCTGCTAGAGTGATCACCTCAGGTTGTGGGACTCCCACCGATAATTTGTCTCTCTTTGTGGAAACATACTGTAAAGTGGTTGTTGATTCTATTGAGTGTAG
>CACRXK020013386.1:0-14093 GCA_902702795.2 Paramuricea clavata
TGTATAAAGTAATTGCGTGATCTTATTATATAAATTTAGGATCTGATGTATAATTATAGTAATTAATTGATATGTATATATATTTTTGTCACTGAAAAGCCCCTTTAGGGGAGTGTCAATAAAGTCAATAATCAATAAAGTCAATAATATTAAATGCACAGTCAACAAATCTGCGAATAAAACCCAGAATAAAGAATCAATATTTCATCACAAATACAGGTAAGCCAATTATTTTCCATCTCTAGTCATTTATAATGCTAAAAACATCACAATTTTGGTCTGCTCTGGTCAAAAATATTTGATCAGGCTCCATATTTTTGCACACATTCAAAAAGTTGAACGAAGCCATTGACATTGTTGCTTGCACTGATCTTAGATCAGGCGCTTACGGCATGAGGTCCACGTATCAAATAGAAGCTGAATAGAAACTGAAATATCAAATCAAACTTGCCTTTGTGCAGTTAAACAAAACCAACCTTGCCATATTTGTGCAGGTATATTGTAAAGAGCAAACCCAGTTTGGGGATTCATATGCTACAAACTGACCTGTCAACTTGCAGGTGAACGATTTACAAACCGCAACACAAAACAACATTGACTGTTAAACTTGACTGAAAAATATGAGTGTAGCGATTGAGACCGGTCGTTCAAGAATTGGTTCACACCATAAATTTACACAAGGAATTTACATTCTGGAATCAAATGTTGATGATGTTCTGTTTAAAAGTATTTTACCTGCCATGTTTTAAAAATCTTGTGACTAAAACAGAAAAATATAATGAAGTGTGCATGTGGTATGCGCAGATGGTATGCTATTATGTTCATGTACCATATTGCTATTAAGACTTTCAAAGAATGAATGAAATATTTGACCGTACTTGTACAGTTCATGCCGACTTTCACCAAGTAATCAATTAACATTTAGATCTAATGCTGGAAAACAATGTGTTGCCATGTTACCATATTCTATTGTTTATAATGAAATGAAGTCAGTTAATATTTGGGACACATCCACCATAGGCGTCGAAAGATAGCTAAGTGGGGGCACCATATTCATATATTTGTGTTCACAGACCTTAATTAAAAACAATCGATTTCAAAAGAAATTATTAATGCAGAATACGAATATATGAATATGGTCCCCCTCACTTATCGATCTTTCGACGCCTATGACATCCACTATGAACCAGATTTTAGTTTATGGCAACAATTTATATATTGTACATGTATGCAAGCGAGGTTCACCTCACATTCACATAAGGCTTGCGAGTAGTGGTACATTCACATAAGGCTTGCGAGTAGTGGTAGCGTATTGTTTTGGCCTTTGGAAACTAACTGCAGAACTAATACAGAACTAATGACATTTGACTAAAAGGAAACAATATGGTATGTTACAATATGGCTGAAGTGGAGAACAGGCCATGGAATATAATATATTTCCAGTATAGTAATATTACTTTTCTAAATATTGTAGATGGAACAAAAACTCGAAATAATAATCGGTAAAACTAACCATCTCTACCACCATTTAATTCCACCTGGCAAATCATGCTAGACTGTTTACTGTGTACTCTACATCACTGTGAAGACCTTACTGGTTGAAAGAATTTTTTACCTGTCTCATTTGTAAATAAGGAAAAAGTCTGACCTTTAAATTTATACAACTGGACGATATGCTGTATGAGATATGGTTAGTCAACTGATAATGTATCAAGTGGTGTCTACTATTGGATAATGCTGAAAAGTAAATATTAGAAAATAAAATAAAATATCAATTAATAACAGAAGATGAATTCATCACAATTTTTGACACATGAGCTAACACCTGCTATCCTGGAATAAATGATGAATGTATGACTTTGTTACTCACTAAAGAATAAATGACTTTGTTACTCACGTTACATGTATAATACCTTCTTAATATTAAAATATCGAACTTTCGAGGGTAATGCCAATGCTAAGACTATTTAAGCTACTATTTTTTAAGATTAGTATAATATTTTTATTATCAAGATAAATTGTCTAGTCGAGACAGCGAACTGTTCTAGTCTAGGTATTGTCGTATCTTATACTAACCTACGTTGAACTTTAATTTACCGATGCACAAGGTATTCTGTCCCAGGGGTGAATTGGAAGGGCAGGGCTTTCTATTTTTGATGATTGCATAATCTCTTAAATCATGTCTGAAAGTTTTTTGAAATTATGGTGGCGCCTCGTGAAAACCGGCACCCTATTAAAATGTATCAATAATTAGCGATAATTTCAGTGATTTCTCTTTGGTTGGCATATAATCCACTAACGCCGTACGCAAATGCATGTACGCTTAGCGTACCTATTTTATTCCAAAGGCTAACCACATGTACGCAATGCGTACCTATTTTTCATCTTAGCTTACCACTTTAAAGTACATTATTTATTACCAAAGTCACCTAGCCCGCGTGCAGGCCCAAGGGAAGAATAGTGGGCCTGCAAGCAAGGCCCGGTATTTTGTAAAACGCCCCTTTTCATAACACATTCGCGCGTCAATTGTCAAAAAAGAACCAATGACAGCAACCCAAATATAAACAAACAAACGCGCATTAAAATGTTGCGGGGTTTTCTCTTGCTTTAATATTCAAAATAGAAACAATGTGTAAATGGCTGTGTTTTAAGTCCAAAAAAGCAAGCAACGCAGTCAGTAATTGCCAAATTTGCAAGTGCTCATTTTCAACTAAAATCGGAACAGGCAAATTAGGACGAATTTCAACAGAAAACCAGTCTCAAACTTCAAATTGAAAGGGAAGTCGTGCGACGACATTAGCATTTAAATGTGTGCTTCGTTGTCGCCGTTGTTATAAATAAATTGTTTCACTTATCAGATCGTGTGAGCAATTCTTGTTGGTGGCGGAAAGTACAAAATTTATTTCAGTTATTTCATTTGGTAAATAACTCTACACAAGAAGAGAGGGTTCAGAGTCCAGATCGTTTCGTTTCAAACGGCAATTACCGTCTTCTGTTTCGCTCTCTCAGCGAAGCCTTGCAAATCGCAATTTAAGTCTTTCGAATAGGCTTTATACATGCAACTGCCTCTAAATCTTCACCGCGAAAAGCGCTGTTTTTTTTTCAGTCCAAGAACAGAGTCAACATCAACCAAAAGGTAATTTTCTTGAGGAACATATAACATATCAAGTCTGTTTGAAATTAATGAACCTCAAATAAAGGTTATTATAGTTGACCCCGGCAGTCGTATTAAATGTTGCTATTCCAACACTTCACGACAAGCAATCCCCATTGGCATTTGGCATAACGGCAAAAACATCTCTTTCTTCAAGTAAACAATAAACAGTCTGTTCTTGTTCCATTCTTAATCGAAAAAAGCGATCAATTTTCGAATTCTAAGCTTATCGAGAGCCTTTGTGATGAATCAGTCATCTAATTATAGAATGCAACAGCAAACAGCCAATCAGAATTCCGCGTTCGTGGGCGAACGCGGAAAGTACAAAATACCGGGCCTTGCTTGCAGGCCCATTATTCTTCCCTTGGGCCTGCACGCGGGCTATTTGTGGCGCAGTTTTATTTTCAAGTTAAAAAATTTTTTTCAACTACTTTTGAGTATGATTTTAAGCTTAGGTCTTAGGATTAGGAGTTAAGGTTTTGTGGGGTGGGTTTAATTTTTTTAAGAAAATGTTTTTAACACTTTTAATAGGACTAAATTCCCTGACTGCCGGGCACATTGCCCGCGACTGCCGAGTATTTCGATTCCGATGGAATTATTAAAGTTTGATAGTATAGATACATGTGATGGATATTTTGAATATAAACTAGATGGAGCACACAAAATATGCGTACAGTCGTTTAGTTTTGATCGAGTCGACCGAGTATGGGTACAGCCGTTTAAGTTTTGATCGAGTACGCTTTGAATACTAGAAAGCGTACGCCGTTTGCCCGTTTTGGTTGAGTATGCTTAGAAGGCGTACAGCCGTTTACTTTTGATCGACTACGCGTAGAAAACATACATTGACAAATACTTGATCGAGTACGCATATTAAAACCCACTGTTATCTATACATTTTGTATAAAGAGTACTAAGTATACAGTTCTCAGAGAGTAAACAAAGTAATAGCACGAGAGCAGGAAGTCGAATGAGCCATTGAACGCCAGCAAGAAGAGCAGGAAGTCAAATAACCCGCTGAACGCCAATAAGATAAGCACAAATAATCACATGCGTCCACGATTTGTTTCGATTGGCCAGAATTAAAAGCGGCCGCGTGGGAGAATAAGTCTTGCGCGAAAAAAACCCGAAGCGAAACTATGACTCGAGCAGAGCTCGAGTAATTACCAAATGGTTTTCCCGTGCAGGATAGCATGATCCATGCACTTGAGATGTTGCTCGACTTTCGGAAAGCGTAAAAATACACTCGCCTACGGCTCGTGCATTTTCCCGCTTTCCGAAAGTCTCGCAACATCCCGCGTGCATGGATCACGCAATCCTGCACGGAAAACCATTCGGTATTCCTTTAATCTGTATTTAATTGCACCACTTGAATAGCTATTGAGTATTGTAACACAGAATTATTTGGCAACAGAAAAATAGAATGCTGCCCCGCTGGTATCTTTCACCTTTCTGAAAAGGTGGATCATAATTTTTTAGCAGCAATTTAAAGGTGGGCTACAAATTTTCGAGCAGCTAATAAGGGGTGGGCTACAAAAATTGCAGATACCAAATATATGATTTTCCCAGCCTACCCCCACTTTTACTCTATGACCGGTCCCTTACAAAATATTTTAAGTCTCAGGCCAGTTGAACCAAAAGTTATGAGCGTCATAAAGTTTAAGACGGCATGCAACACTCTACGCACTGCATGCCTATTTTCCTATTTTAGGCCTATATGGTATAAAGTGTCTCTACATTTTGCCAGAAATATATAGATCAGCAACTCATAAACCGTCTATGTAGGCCTACGCGGAAAGTCTCGCACAGACATAGAATTACTTGATGAGATTTTATAAGCAGTTTTATAAAGTTTCTATTGATCGGCTGTTTAATTCTATAAAGTCTATAATTATGTTGATGCCTCACAGCAGCATGCGTTTATTTTGAAAACACAAAACTAAAATTGAGGATAGTCTGTATGGCACAAGCTACAAAGCCAATGGCAATGAAAGCTCTTTATAATATTTATAACTTGCCTGGTGTATTTTACTGCGATAAATATGAAGTAATTGTACATACGCATATTACACAATATACTATGTCTATAATTTAAATATTCAAGTTGTACCGCACGCAACGGAGGCGTCTTTACTTTGACTTTGCCTGCATCGGATGACTTTACCATACGTTTGATAAATATAATTCGACATAATTCTTGATCATAGAGTCTCAGCGATGCCAAAACGGCATATATTAAGCATGTTTCGAATTTACTCACAGATGGCAACTAGATCTCAGGATCTCGTTATTTTATAACAATTCCACATTCTCTACATAAGCCAGGAAATCCGTTGGGTTTACGTACCAGACAAGAAACGCTTCAACACTGACAACAGTCAGAATCATATCGTTCGCACGATCGGTCGGTCTAGAATTTTTTTTACATTTATAGATTGTGTTTTTATAGCGAAGCGTGCTTTCCTTGCCAAGCCTTGTTGTCCACTGCTCTTGGGATTTCGTGTTGCAAATTTAAATTTTACGTCCGAAACTATAACACACAAGTTGCAATTTTCCAAGCGCAACCAGCGCATTCCTCTCCTCTATCACCCCTCCCTCAGTGTTTTTTAAATTTCCACCAAAAATCTGGGTGTTCACGTGACCAGCCCCAGCCAGGATCTTTCCTTCTTCTTTTTAATTTTTCGTACGTTTCTCAATCCGAGTCCAAATCGGTAAGCAAACTTAAATTTAACTTCTAAATAGGCTTCTAAATACGTGCATGTCATGTCTTTCCAAAACTTCAACGACATTTAATAAGATAGTTACTGGAGGCATTTCCCAGGTCTCATCATAGTAATGACGGACTATATTAATTCAATGTTAAACAGGTTACATTTTTCTTGCGCTATCCAGTCTGTATTTTAAGATCAGTGAGGCACACAAAAATAATTATATATAGGGAGAGACATTAATACTGATTCTTCATATTTAATCTCATTGTTCGAAGACAGGCAAATTCAAAAAAATGAATACATGTCACTACAGTCTGTTTTACCCAAGAGGATCATTATGAAACAGGCTGCAGTTGCCACCTTTTGGGACTGGCTGTAGTAAATACATGCGCGCAAGTCTATACGCATTTTTGACAATATAAATAACAGCTATCGCTAGCCAGGGTTTGTTTCTGCAATCCTTTGCAATCATGTTTTAAATAATCGGAAAAGGTGAAAAGTAAATGTTTTCTTGACAGTGCTAAGTGATCCGAAAATTTCATCCAATATTCACCAGCGAAAGAAAGTATAATCATGCATAATTGTTTTGCGATATGGAAATTGAATTAAATTGATGCAACGTTGCGAGTTTGTTCCTGTTTTAACTTGTTCTATGAAAAAAAATTAGACTATTTTAACGTTTTTCTCGTACAATATTTGATTCAGTTTCATGGTCAATTTTTCCATTTCGTTAAATACTGATTAGAGATAACCAGCATATATGGTTTGACCATTCATTAGAAAACAGTATAGACCCATCACACTGACGTCACAAATCCTTAGAGTGTCCTCCAGATGCTCCCTAACAATATCTGTTTGGGCACAACAACCACATACAGCGCAAAAAATAGCCATTTTAATACAAAATTATTATAAAGTTTTACAATGCATAGATTGCTGATTGTCCTCCAGATGCATCGTCACCGGCGCTGTGACGTCATGTGCAATGGCTCTATAAGTGGATTTCGTCATCGAAACAATAATATTCCAATTGCAAGGTCAAGCCGTTTATTTTTAATCCAATAAAAGAAAGTATGATATTCAATTTATATTAAAGATAGCTAGATCCTTAATGAATATATGACATGATAATCTTTAAAGGACAATTCACTCTCTAAGGGGGGATTACAACTTTGTCAAGCCATTTATTTCATTATTTTGGGGGATACGTGTTACCCTCAGAATTGCATAATAGAATAATGAGTTGTTTCTGTTTATATATACTATTAATATATTATTCCTAATTTTTTCAGAATATTGCCCTTTGGGTTTTACACGAATTTCCCTCGGTTAATGTTGATGTAATTTAAGAATCCAGATTATATGGACCCTTGCACCCCACAACGGCAGTCTAAATTAAGTAAGTCTGTTGACAATACAGGGCCGTTCGCACTTAGCTCACTTTGAGAGCGATTTAAATTAGAGCGATCGAAAACCGATTCGAGCCCGGTTTCTTGGACTTCTTGTGGAAAGTCCACACTTGTATAAAAACGTAAATGAATTAACCGATATTCTATGTTCATCAACTCCCCCTTCAAACACTGAACCAAAGGCAGATCAATTGCCAGAGAAAAAATGACAAGTTGTTATAAGGTTGCTATAAGATAGAAACTGACATGCATGCCACCTCTCAGGGGTACTTTAAATCGATCTTGAATCGGCCTCAGCTCCTTTTTGGTCACACCTGTGACCTGGCCCGATAAAGCTATGAGTCGATTGCCTTAAAGAATATATCACATGAATGATTTGTGTGATTTTGCATGTAAAAAACTATATGTAGGCCTATACTTACATGTACGATGCATGCAATAACTATAAAACGAGTGTAATAATATACTGGTCAATAAATTTAATGTGTCTAGGCTATAAGAATCATGAAACATTCGACTTTCAGCACATTTTCCCAAAGGGTTACACATGCATTTATTTATATACTAAACATTGTTACTATTATTACTAAAGATACAGACAAAGTGACCAACTGAAAAGCTAATATTTGAGGTAGCTCAGTGTATGTATAGGGATTTTCTTTATATATATATATACATGTATTTAAAAGTATTAAATGATTGAACCAGATTACTTACTTTGTGTTTTGACAAAGTGAAAAAGATGTGAAACAATTGCAAAAAATATAATCAATGTCTTCAGCGTCATTATTCTTCACGACGTTCAACCTGTCTTGGCCAGGCAGATAAAACAATGGGTCAGGATTTGTCCTGTTCTCATTAAAATAATAGATTTTTGCTAACTTTTTTAACCGGAAGCTATTCTCAATAGAAGTGTTGGAAAGGCAAGTTCAAACATGCACACTTATGTACTGACCTTGTGTGAACTATAAGGCATATGCTCGGCAAATATCTGACGAGTCAAATTGATAATTGGTATAAATATTAAGTGGCTGTCTCATTAAGAACCATGCAGAGCGTTTCAGGTTGAAAATTAGATTTCCTTTATATTTTTACCATGAACTATCTTTGTCCTAAAAGGTATTAAACTAATATTAGAATTTCTAAATTTTTCTTTTTTTTTAGTTATGACGAATTTTTGTCTGGACGTCAGCGACACTGAAATTTGACACCGAAAATGGCGGTCAAATGTGATTTAAATTGTGCATTATAACTCGGAAAGTTTCGCGTCAAATTAAAAACGTTTTTCAGCGTATTGAGACATATTCTTCTTCTTTTAGAATGTTGAAAGAATTTGAATGTACATCTTATTTTAAGCCTACTAGTCTCCATCCAAGGAAGTCGGTATTTTCATTAGCCGAACAACTAATGATTATGTACAAAATTCAAACTAAGAATTCTCAAAAGTGCAACCTACCTGGTGTCAAAAACACTTTTAGGGTTAAAGTAGAATACTTAAAGTTATGTTATTCGCAATAAAACTTGTCGGCAAAAGGAATATGAAGGAGTGCAAAATTCATAAATTATGGCTATAAATAGCTCCATTGTTTACCTTTGTGATAGCCGGAAACATGCACGTTCAAGGTTGCTCGCGGAGTTTTTATAGCGACTAATATATTGCACAATCATTGTATTTAACTCAGAAAAGTTTAATTCGATCGATGAAATGCGATGGATCTTTGAGGTCTAAAACGGTCAGAAGAAATTAATTCGTCTAGGACGTTGTATCCCTCATGACCGGACAGGGGGTCTAGCTATTTTGCGGGCTGCGGGTCAGGTTTTGCGGGCTGCGGGTTAAAACAATTGCGGGCCGCGGGCCAAATTGCTGGCCTAACTAAATTTTTGTTGCAAGTCATATATGGCATGCAACTTTCATATAGCTCTAAATTTCGTGTCGCGGTGACGTTGGAAATTCGTAAAATACGACAAATACCGAGTTTTTCCGACAAGCATTTCATCAATCATGCTCGAGGAAAGGCAAAGAAAAATGTTTGAGGGTTCGCGGAAAATTTACATAATTGAGCGCCTTAGAAAAATAGATCAAGGTAGGCAAAGGTTTGCTGGTTTTAATTTTCCTTATATTCTGTTATTTGTTGTGATTGTGGAGCAGTTGTGCTCGCAATGAATGATTATTTATCAGGCGTTTTTAATATTTATATCGTGAAGCCTGGCTACGCTATCAAAATACTCAATTAATTTTTTATATTTGCTCAAATTGAAACAGAGTCATTGTGCTAACACTTACAATATTGTGTGCAAAACTTCAAAACTACAGTACGTTTTGTAAATAACATGAAATATATTAAAATATCAAACAAAATTCTCATTAATACTATTGAAATTTAATACAACGAAATAGCATTCTACATTTCTACGTCGATAATTTCAATCATAGTTTAATAATTATTTTCAATCTATATAGTGATTCGCCGTTTCCATGTTTTTTTATACTTTCAATAAAGCTACAATAAAGCTAAATTTGTAGGAAATAACATTATTTAGTTATGAATAGTGTAAAAGGAAATCTAACAGTCAATCGCTTTCGATAAAACCTTGACCTTGTTTATATTACCGTCGCTTGCAACTAACGATGAACAGTCGCTCATAAAAACATTGCCTATTCGCGTGAGAATCTTAAGTTTTCTTATTTTGACATAATAGCTATTTTTCAATAAATATATTGATATTAAACTTATTGAATCAATATTTTAAGTTTCAGGCCAGTTATACCAAAAGTTATAAGCAGTAGCGCATTATAACCAGGGCACAGAATGGGTCGTACAGAAGCCCAATTTCTTGGTTTTTCCTATGATTTTCCAATGATTTTGGCGGTTAGCACTTTTTTTCCATCCAGCAAACCGCCCTATCGATTTTCTAAAGTCGTTTTTTTTTATTTTTTCATTAATTCGATTAGGGTTAGAGTTAGGGTTGCGGTTAGGGTTAGGGGTTACAATAGGGGTAGGGTTTGTGTTAGTTTCATAGCCATTTAACATCTCTTATATCTTCCGAAAATGTCGTCAGGTCAGTTTGCTGGATGGAAAATATTATTATTATTATTATTATTATTAATTATTAATTATTGATACATGAAGAAGGCCATATAAAGCCTTAATTGCCATGCATTTACATTAAAAATTTAAGATGAATATTTACATTATACATTATGTAAAATATTCTTTATAGAAATACCTTATATAAAGTGAAATATGAGTTGTTAGATAATTAAAAATTTTATAATTAAACTATCAAGGTTTGTAAAACTTGGTATAATTAAGATCTCGCTAAACTACTATTATAACAATTTATAGCGTACACCAAAGGACTGTTCTTAAATCTCTCTGTTCGAAACTTAAATTTATAATACATTTTGGGATTAGATCTGGTTTCTCTTTGTCTTGTATCTCTAACACGATCTGGAAGTAAGTTGTATATTGCTACTATTAGGATTGGTGTACATTTATCCCGGTAGAAACAGGTTTTAATGTCTGGTACGACTCATAAACTGAGATTCCATGATATTACAAAAAGAATGAATTTAAGGAAAAATTCATATGCATATGATTACGAATAGCATTAGACACAGAATATACTTCAAAGACAGAAAATTTTGGATAATATTGTTATTTTCTTTACATTTTGACAATATTATTTTAAAAATTCGTCAGGCCCGCAACTAGACCCGCGGCTCGCAATCGTGTTAGCACTTTTCGGCCCGCAGCCCGCATTTTTCGGCCCGCAGTCCGCATAATTCGGCCCGCAGCCCGCATTTTTCGGCCCGCAGCCCGCAACCCGCAGAATAGTTAAACTCCCGGACAGGTACAATGCCTATGTCCAAAATGTGTGTTGCCGTAACGTCGCATCGAATTAATAAATCCATGAACTTGTTATTATATTCTGTTAAAAGTTTTCCGCATTGCCCATTTGGCAGAATTTTTGTCCTTTCATGTAAACCATTCAATTCATCGTATAAAAGGATCTTAGTTGCATTGACATTGACTAGCTGCGACGTTTACTGAGATCTGTCCTTTATCTTTTATCTATACAGCAATAATAATAATTTTACAGTAGTTTGCAGCTAATCGCCATTCTGTGAATAACTTTCAACCTCAATTGGTATTTTTCGTCAAAATTTGATTTGCCTCATAATAGTAGTATAAATTAGGCCTAACCAATAAAAAATACATAACATCGTAGTTTGCATGCGCCGTTTTTAGTACTTGATTTGGGTTAACGATACTGTTCCAGGCTCGGCACACTCGCGGACCAAGAACAATGACATCTCTCGACAAGTCCAAGTTAGCGGTCTGGGAGATTTGTCCGCACCTGCACAATTTAGTTATTTATTCGGAAACATGTGCATTGCCCATCATGGATGATATTTTATCTATGAGAGTCTGTTTTTTATTCTTTGATTTGAACTGAAGTTCAAAATGCGCACAAATTTCTTTCAGCATCGTTATTTTAAAAACAGATAGGCTCTTCTGTTTGTACATGTCACATAAATCATATGTGTCGTGGTATACAGCCGATGGCATACGTCGATCAGCAAGCATTTTCCACAAGTTGTCCACAAGCATTTCTCTGTGTGCTTTCGCCTCAAAATGAACAACACGTAAACTTACGCATTCTCTTTCATGAAGAACACGTAAACTTACGATAGTTATCTCCAGTGTCACCTGCGTCATTAAAGTACTAATTACAACACTTGAAGAAGTAAAAGTAGCGTAATACTTACGAGATCCTATTTGAATTAATTTCCCATAAAGAGTAAAAACTGTTTTTGATAATGACACATTGAAAACATCTCTTTCTGTACACTTACGAACAGGACCCGAATGGAAAATCGTCCCAAATTATTACGGTGGGACGGACAAATAAACATCATCTTAAACTGGTCTTCGGTAAGATTGAACGGCATTCCCGCGCGAATAGCAGTTAACTCGTTCTCTCTCAAGTTCGATTTAGAAAGATGACAGTTTGATAGTTGAACACTCATATCTTCCTTACAATCAAATAAGCAACTAATCGATCTCCTGTAATCCACGACTTATATACCACACGAAATTCCACCAACGCCAACAAATGAACAACTTTTCTCCATAATCAAAACTAAACTAGTAAGCTTCCAGAAATATCTAATTTTCTGTTAAACAAAACAGGTGTGGAAATTACAAGGAACACTGTCATTGTTCATTGATATTATTTAATAATTAAGTTTAAGAAATACTCCAATAATTATTTTTAACAATGGCGCATTGAGTAACAAAAACCGCTTTATCAATAAAAACGGAGTCCTCACATAAAGTGTAAATTTCAAAGCGAATATGAAAGTAAAACATTTATATTTGCATTCTTTCGAAATCGCGATCTTTCGGCTTTTTTATATACTTTATTTTATAAAATTTGGAGTTATTGCTGGCGAGCTGTGTCAATTTAAGTAAGTGCAATTGGAAAATTAAAAAACGTAGATGTGTTGAATTCACAATTTATTTAAACATTCCAAAAATATAAGTTGGAAGTACACATTTACTCAACGTGGCCTCCATTTCTAAGTTCACACAAGTTCGTTCTTCGTCTCATATCCAAGACAAGTCTTCTTCCCGAGTTTCCTTTATTTCGATTTAAACTTTATGGGGTGATTCTTCCATTCAATGCATATGCAGCCGGTATTTGTTGACATTACGCCAAACGCTCGATGAAGATTAAGTCCTGGAAAAGCTATTTGAAATTGTCTTAACACTGCGACAACGCTTTTTGTTTCGAAATACTTCTCAACAATGAATGTTTTTCCGGAATTGTTAGCTTTGGCAATATAAACGGTGATTGTAAAGTTTTAAACAACAACGTTCTAAATGTTAGCAAACTACCTTTAATTAAGTCCCCAAGGGACTTCGAAGATTAATATTTCCAAGCATCTAAAAACGAGCGCTTGTACTAAATTCTTTTTATTGCGATTAGCCATCGTCCAAAATTTTCAAGAAACCATTCATTCGAAAGATGAAAAAACAAGCTTTAAATTGAGCACAAAACGAAACTATTGTAGTTTATTTTATTTTACGATAGAAATAAGGATATTTAGGACGACTCCGTTTTTTTAGATACACCCTATGCATTGCGTCTGCTATTATTTTCTGCTATTATTGTCGTGGTTTTTTATTATTATTTTATAAATTAGAGAAACTTAAAATTGGCTACAGACGTAATCCCCTTTGCATACAGACTACAGACTACAGTAACACAATTTACTATTAAACCTCGAAATTTTTCCGACAATTCCCGAACATTTGATTAAAGATTAAATTTGCGAGATTAAATTGTTTGTTGAAGAATTAACACGCGAAAAATAACTATACAGGTAGCAAGTTAACTATAAAGTTTAGTATACTGTTGCTTTCGTAATATAGCGTGTGTTCTATTTATGGCACACTCATCAGTACATATTAAACAACGATAATATACTGTATATTGTACATTATGTTGGCCTGCAACTATATTTAGTAATTTTAATCCAGTTTAAAACGATCAATTGTAATGGCTTTCCGAAAGCTTAACAAAAATTACAAGGCGGTGTTTGTATTCAAATATAAGAACTTATAAACACTATTTTATATTTATAATAATTGGCCATTGCTGATATAAATTTATAAAAGCTCCGCGAGTAACGTTCAACGTGTTTCCGGTTATCACAAAGGTAAACAATAGAGCTATTTATAGCCATAATTTATGAATTTTGCATTCCTTCATATTCCTTTTGCCGACAAGTTTTATTGCGAATAACATAAC
>CACRXK020013388.1:0-14091 GCA_902702795.2 Paramuricea clavata
CTATAACTGTAGGTAGCCACCATAATTCATGAATTAACTTAATTTGCACATTGGTATTGTAAAAAAAATAAAATAGCAATGTGCAAATCAGGAAAACGCGCAAATTAAGCATGCGTGAAAGGCATTGGTGCCAAAAAATGAAAGTTTAACCAGCTATTTAATTAAAGGACTTAAAAGTAAGCAAATTTTCTGAGATCTGAACCATTAATAAAACACATAACAAACTTCTCGCCCATAAACTTAAATGCGTTTTAACGTTTTAAATTTCTTCGCAAGTTATTTTTAAGGCTGCTAAAAAAGACAACTCCCCCTTTGGAAAATTTATCTTTACAAAACCTTTTTTTGTTCATTCTACATTATAGAAGTACCCAAACACTCCATTTTTATAAAAAATGTCATGACAAAACTTCACAAGTCAATACATGTACATTCTCGAATACGCGTGGTAAATGGAAATTGATTAAATTAACCTTAAAGATGGAATATTTTTAGTTTTAATTACCAGATCGGTTACGTTTTTCCAGTTCCGTTTTTCCGTTCCCTGCATCTATACAAATACATTTTTCTTTTAAAACTTTAAAAAATATAAAATGAGGCATGCTGTGTGAATAAAAATCTGAGACAAAACTGCATGTGAACAAAAAATATATCTTACCTGAAATGGAAGTTTCATCCCGTATGATTTCAAACCTTGGTGAATCAATCGTGTGTTCATTCTTCATCGCTGTAGAAAAAACAAACATTGCTGTAAATAATAGATATGATTATAACTCTATTGCTAAAAACGATCATGGAACTGTTCTGCATCCAGTGAAGAAAGAATTCTAAAATTTATTGCAAGATATCGACACATAAAATTCTTCATAGGAAATAAAATTTTAATTACGTATATTTGTTTAGCTATCAATTAAAATTTTTCTTATTTTTTAATAAGTTGGTATAAATGCATGCATAAGAATGTCTTCATATTTTATATGTAATCTTTTTAATATAGTTATGTAGCTACTAAATATTAAGAGTGATATTCTAGATAAAATTAGTACCAGTTTGTCAAACATCACATTGACTCCTTTTTTATTGTTTAATTTAAAGAATATCATGAAGGCAAGGTCTGTTCTAGCCTACTTAAATAAAGGCAGATAAAGTTGTATTGCGTGGGAATGTTTCTGGGGTGACTTTTTAGAGTTTTAAATTGTATAGTAAATGTTTTTTTATATAGCCTATACACTATCATTAATAATAAACAATCACTTCCTTTGAAGTTTAAAACCTTTTTGCCTTGGATCCTGATTATATACGCGGTAGTTTTTCTGATGATGTATCATGTTTTTTTTTACTATGCTGCGCTGTTTATTGTAATTTAGAAACTTGTACATGGAGAAAGTGCATTTAAACTATAGTTAGATTATGTCAAGCAGTCTCTCAACCAAGATTCCCTCTTCTTCATCAAATTGAAACTTTATATTTTCGCATAATAACATACACTAACAATAAATAGTGTGCAAATTAAATATCTTATCTTTTAAAACTATATAATTTTAAAACTTGTTTTACAGTTTGTAGGCCTACAAAAATTTTAATGATCGCATCACACAGGTGCAATACTTCATAACTTCAAAATATAGCTATTACCTAGTTGTGCTATTAATATGTTTTGATGTTATGTACTCATGCAGGTGAATATAATGTTTGTGATGTTACTCTGAGTGTATTCCCAAAGGTCGTTGGTTCGATTCCCACCGTGGCCAGGCATATTTCTCAAGCTTGCCCGCGGTGTGGATATGCACTCAGAGGAACATCACATGATTGTACAAACATTATATTATAGATATCTATGTACAAATTTACGATCGAAATTTCCATCTGCAAATCCTTCAACTTCCGATTGTAAATATTCCAACTTACACAAAGCCAAAATAAGCACCCCGAACAACGAAAACAATTTCAGCATGTTCTTTGCTATCTCCACATTCTCCACAATAGGCTTTGATCATGAAATCCTTCTGCCTGTGGGCATGAGTCACAGTACTCAATGCTTTTAAATAATTGGCAACTACCACAATTTTTATAAAACTTGAAACTTGACATGAATTCAAAACTTTTAAAATCACTTAATTGCAAATTGAAGATGTACTTGGACAACAAGAAGTTAGAAGTGGTGTGAGAATAAAATGGTCGAAAACTCAAGAGCAAACAGTCATCTATATTCCGTTTGACGTCACTAGTGAATTATTTTAATATCAACGGCGGGCATTGGTAAGTTCAGAAAATAGAGCAAAATTTATTTACCGACAATTTGAGCATTCTTATTCTCTCAATTTTCTGCTCTAGTCTTATCAATAATATTAGAGCTATATAGATTCTGGATGCAGGTTACATTTTATAACTGGGTTGATATAGATTGCAAATTTTATATTACTTGGAATGCTTCTATGAGTTCAAGTCCGTTTCACCCATACAATTTTTGTATTAACTAACTATATTTACCAAATCCCAAGCAAAATTCCCTAGTTCACATTCCATATCTCAAGGAAAAGGCAAACCGCAGCTTTTATATCCCTCAAATTAAGTTATCTTGCAAAGCAAATTCAGGCATTCAAGTAATTTCATGAGTACAGTATATAAGTGGGTCATCTCCACACGCAGGCTCATTAGCTTGAGGACGTTTTCCGCGTATTTTCGTATTTTAAGAAAATGTCATGACAATCGATGTTAAAAAATTTGTTAACTTTTATGGTGATCTACCTCAAACAATTGCATACTGTACTTAAGTTAAAATGACGACACAAATTAAGAACAAATTGAATTGTTATATAGCTAGTGCGAACACCAAACGTAATTGGCTGATTTGTAGTCACGTGGCTTTAGATAAATGCAATGTATCCCGCCCGGGCAATAAGTGAAAAATTGTTGGCCGCCACGACCGGCTACGTACATAAATAAACAAAATGGCGGCACAAATTTAAACTATTTAAACTACTGTTTTCGTGGCTTTGTGTTAACATAAAGAATGTAAAGAGAAGAAAAATACATAACAGGCAAGAAGATATGCCACTGAAACCATTTAAGTAGGTTTTTTAAATTTTAAACTTTTTTACGCTATAGAGTTTTTGTCATGAAATACAAATATTGTTGTATGAATGTTGTTCAATGTTGATATTTGTTTTGTCGCTATATAACAAAACACTTAACATCTTTTCCCTTGGGAAATAATTAGTTTTGTAATTGTTTTCCCTCGAATCTCAATGTTTCCCTCGACCTCATCTCGGGAAAACAAAAACAACAACATTGAGATTTTCGGGAAAACAAAACTAACTGATTTCCCTCAGGTGCAGACATTAATTAAGAGTATATTATTTAAAATATATTCTACGCGTGTTCGAATATAATTAATTGCCGACGAATCCTAATCAAAGGCCTTTAATTAAGGCCGACTCAAGGATGAAATCAAGTGAAAATGACAAAAAGAATTAGAGTAGCTTGCAGTTGTTTTTGAAAACGGACACCTTGCGAATTTTGCCATTTGTTGTGCTTCTTTTGCCAAATCAAAAGAACTTACGCGTGCTTTAGCCCGATTTTCGGTTTTGAAAGGCTCGATTTGCAGGCAAACAGTGCGCGCAAAAGCAACAGTGCGCCCTGTTTAACCACAAAGTCTCACAGATGTTGCTTCGCAACATCCGTGAGTCAAAAATACACTTTTGTATAATTTTAAATATATTTTTTTAACTCTAAACAATCGTAAAAACGAGAACAGTTGCTCTTTCATAAATGAACCTTAAATAATTATACACTTCGTACATAAATATAATATAAACCATAATTTTATATCCTTCGTATCTGTCCACTATTGTCCCAGGAGCCAACGGCGCGGAGCGCCATTCAGAGCATTAGCCCGAGCGGAGGGTATACTAATTCCGCCCGGCTATTTACACCTGGGAAAAGGAAAGCATTAGCAAAGTCTAAAGTTCTTCAATGACCGCGGGCGCGTGAATGTGGTTCATGAGTGGACCTCACTGATCTCAAAAATATGGCCGTTTCCCAGGAATTAATGGGTTAAGCAAGATTTCAATTAATATTCGAATTCCACAGCATATATTTGGAAAATCACGATTTACACAATGAGCTTTGAACAATTTTTGTTTGAAGTAATGAGACGAATTTATTTACTATGGGAAATCGTAAAATTAGGGCAAGTTTGTTTTGAATGTTTAATAGAACTTATTCAAAAATCGTGATCGAGGCCTCGTATCCTAGAAGACGGGAATAAATGCGGGAAAATGGCCAAAAAAAATTTTTGCTGTCGTCTATGGCACCTTTTTTCCGAAAATATTATGGCTTTTTTCGAAAATATATTATTTATGAAAGTTGAAAGTTGAAAAAATACTTCTGAGAAAGTATAGCATGATATTTAACGTAAAAGTAAGATGCTGGAGTTAGTCGGAAATGGAAACCTTTGTACTATTGTCGTATTTTGTATGGCCAGAACAAAGAAACAGCAAGGCTTCAAAACGTCTACAACACCAAAATTTTAAGAAATATGAAACTATAATTGATGAAGTAATAGGATTACAACTCACTCAGGTGGTGTAGCCTTCATTTTTTAAACTTGTAAGCTACTCGAAGAATGTCATCGAGCCACAGACATATAGTCATAGTTCATATTTTTCCGTGCGAATAAATAACATTTGACGTTCTCTTGTGATTTTTGACCTCTTGTTTCCTTTTATATTAATGTCAAATAACACAAATTATACTATCATTCCATAGTTGTCTTGATTTTTCACGGAATACTGAACCTCAATATATGGACGTTAAAATCTCAGTAAAATACTGTTTTTTCTTAGGGATAAACACCATCGCTTAGTACGTTGTCATATTTTCCACACAAAAAACGGAAGGAAAACCGGTCGTTTTTGTGGGTAGCCGCGCATGCGCAGCTAACCACTATGTGAGAGACTGAAGCGCGATCTTCCGTTTCTCTGTGGCTCTGTGCCTCTGTGGCTCTGTAGCCTTCGTGTCCGCGGTGTCCTGCTGCGCGGTTCCTTTTATCCTTGAAAATTGAAATACGAACCGTCTATAGACCACAGGCTAAGTTCACTAACGCTCATACCGTACAGAGATGTGTATAAATTCTTAGTAAAGTCTTTATTGTAATATGTTTTGTCAGGTCGAAGTCATTTCCAACGCATATAGAATCGAATATGTCGTTGTTTTTATAATCACTGCTTGTACAAGGGTCATTGGGGTTAATATTAGCGCAAGGGGTCTGTTTTATATCGTGTAATGTCATATTTAAACACGACATATCAGTTTGATCAAACATTTTATACGTATTAGAAAAATATAGTAATTAATGATATAGCGCGCGACGATTGGACATATTTACGTTAGTCTATATCGAAGGAATGTTGACGAATGACGAACATATAGGTATATAGAATCGAGTATGTCGTTGCCTACATAATGTTTGTAAGGCCACGTCATTGGAATCGGGTTAGTCGAATGTGTAAGACAAAGTTAAGGCAAATAGAAAGCCAAGCACGGTTTACACAAGGATTGAATTAGGCAGTGGAATATTAGCGCTTTTTTACTTTGGGATATATTTGTCGAATATTGAAAGCAAATTGAATGTCATTACCAATATATATGAGATCGATTATGTCGTTGTTTAAATAATTCAATCATCACTAAATAAAGTATATGTTGATATTTTTCAAACTCCGCCGGAAAACATCGTCCTTAGATCTTTGCATGGACTATCCTTGAAACTCAAAACTTCACGAAAATTGTATATACGCAGCCTGTAAACCTGATGCTTTGTCTTTGATGTATGCTGTCCTTGAACAATTTGTATTTCGGCGTGTGATGTATTTTGTTTCGTATACATATTAAAGACCTTGTACTGTTCTGTCTGTTCAGTGTGCAAATTATTTTTGACACATTAAAATACTTTGTAACTTCTTAAATCTGTTTATGCTTATTGAAAAATGCACGTAACAGTCGTTTACGTATTTTTGTCATATTTGATGTTCAGTATGTGATTAAATGTGTGTATAATATTTGAATTGTGTTCAATTTACTTAATACTTTCTTTCAGTAAATTCGGAATTTGACAATAGCAATTAAGGTGGAGTAATATACTAATATGGGCAACAAAATTGCTGCAACTTGCAACAAAATATGATTTCTGCGCATGTTAATTGAAATGTTTTGTCAACATTTCTACTTAAAATTCGCTGAAATCAGATTTTGATGCAGAAATTTTGGCTGCAGCAATTTTGTTGCGCGTATTACTCCAACCTCGGTATTACTCCAGCTTTAACAACAATTAATGCAGGCTACCCACATGTACGCAGCGCGTACCTATTTTTAAATTATATACTCGTTTACAGGTTTCGTTGTGCGCACAAAATCTTAAAATTTAGTTATGAGATAAAATGAGCATTTCAAAACATTTGTCGAAGCGATTGAGGTTAAATTTTACATTAAATCAAAGCTCACAAAATGCAGAACAACATATACCTAGAGTACATATTTCAGAAATCATTGTCATATAGACAGTTAAAAGCAATAATCTTTCAACTAGTTTTCGCGTGTTGTACCTTTCTTTACACATGAAGTATAAAAACTCCACATAAAGTATTAAGACCATGATTATAATTTTATAAACAAACATAAAAACACAACTGAAGCGCTAGGTTTTATATAATGAACGATAACATTCATTGCGGCAATTTCATGCATACTACCTTGCATTAAAGTGAATTATCGAATTAAAAACGGCTTAAAAATTTCGCAGATGAATAAAACCGACAACATAATGTAAGTGCGGCATGGAATTTTACTACTGAAATATTTACACGTACCCAAACCGGCACAACAACGGTTAAATTATCAAAGACATCAACATCAAAACATCAAAACAATTATTATACAAACTTTGTTTCGCGGTTGAACAGCGAATAATTCATGAAACTGCAGGCCTATTTCCAGTTAAAATGGGGAGAAAAAAAACCGTGTTGTACTTTTGTAAACTTTTTAACGAAATTTAAAAAAAAAATTGCTTGTACTAGCGCATGCGCATAACGTCAAAAATTGTCCGTGACATAAACAAATTGGAGGATCGACAACTTTGCACTCCGCTATGTTTTCACATATCCGGGTATAAATAGCCGTGCGTAATTAGTACCCTTGCACGGCGCTTCGCGCCGCCGGCTCGGGGATCAATGTTTGGAAAATATAAGCGAGGGGTTGCTGCATGCGTGCATTTCTAGAAAAATTTATATCCTTTATAAGTTCTGTTTTTACAGCTTTATATAAGATGTTTTTCATTAATTTAAACAATTGATGTACCAATTGCATACAACCTTGTGCCATATAGCAGGAATCGAACAACCCTGCCGCTCCAGTTCGCCGTTAAACCAACGGAGCTACAGAATCCAGTTGTTGAGCTCTAGCCAGAGGTTCATGGTTAGCTACAATCTCGTACCCAGAGCAATGCCTGCGCGCAGGTAAGAAAGGCATTGGCTCGGGGGAAATTGAATTTTTCCTGCGCTGTGATTGGTTAACGTTTATCAATAGAGAATGCCGACAAAGAACCGAAACCCCTAAATTTAGGGGTTCCGGTTGTCAATTTCCCCAGAGCCAATGCCTTCCTAGCCCGCGCACAGGCATTGCTCTGGGTACGAGATTGGGTTAGCTATAACAACATCGTGAGATCTACTCTGGGATCTAAACTCGACTTAAATCGCCTAAAATCGTTAATTAAATGTATCAAATTTCTCTTAAAGCCTGACGTTTTCCACTAGCAAATTTCTTCGCGCGAAGCAAATTTTTTATTATTAAAATTGAAAAGAATTCATTAAAATCTAGCTAACTAGTTCCTGTCTAACGAAAAACGTGCTTGAGGTCATGAGCAAGATTTTCAAAACTTGCAAATCTCATCTATTAAATTTTCCAGACTGGATAAACAATAAACAGCAATAATTACATTGCACATACTATACAAACTTTGTTGATGTTTGTTTGCAGAACACTTGACAATTGACAAATTATCAGTAAAACCACAATGTAGTGTATCGCTGAAGAAACTGTCACAAAGACCAGAAAAGCGCACATCAGATCGGTAGACATAGTTTCAGTTTTTTGGGTTTTATTTTTAATAATTTAGAATTTCGTACGATCTATATACGATATATTCATGTAAATTAAACATAACGGCATTACACCGACAGTTTCCAAATTGGGCCCAATCTCTGAATGGCCGATATATGTTGAATATTTATATTTTAAAACTATATATGAAAATGTTTTATTCATTATTAATTTAAATCTAACAAAGTACAATGAATCACATTATTGAATGAGTGTATATACTGTATCTATTACTGTTTAAATGCAACAATATTCACCATAGAAAGAGATCGAGGTAACAAAATAGCCGAAATCAAATCAATGAAATGAAATTCCATCCTCCATTAACATTCAAATAGGGAAGCACTATAAAGAAAAAAGGAAATTTTAGACAAGTATAGATCGCATCAGCATTCATAATATTTCTGACACATCAACGCGGAAAATTGTTTCGGCTTAATTCTAATCAATAGTGAATTAAGGCTTAAGCCTAATCAATAGTGAATGTCTCACTTCCAGCCAATATTTTCTTCTAATTTGTAGTAAATGTCTTACGCTTCATCATCAGGCTGGTAAAGTTCTTACACTTCCTACCAATCTTTTTATTTGAAGCACCTGTTCAAGCAGGAAAGCCCCCAAAAAAATGGTACAATTTCGCAAACAATTTCCTCTAACTTTGTTAGATGAGGACATGATGTTTTTAATGCACTTGACGGCAAAGTTTAGAAGATTATGGAGCTTAAGCAAGCGGCGTTTTTGACATCATGGACGTCTGATTCGCGAGAAGGATGGACTGGTTTAAAATTGTGTTTCTGTCGGTTTGTTGTAATCTTCAACGTTCTACTTCTCGATCTCTCCCGTATGAGAAAAATGCCGGCCTGCAGGGTATATACTTACTCCAGAGTAAACCATCTGACTTTGATTTTCTATATAATAAAATTCAGATATTTGCGGGCTTAGATTCATGGTAACCTGATTACCATATGGTATGACCTCAGCTGTTTAGAGGATGGTTGTATAGACAATTCCTGGTAACTGACACGGCCACTGACAGCGGTTTTATAACTCCTTTATTGTCTTACCCCCACTGTGCTATGAGGAAAGGCATGTTTTGAATAATCGTGAATTTACAGTACATAAAACATGCATGCCTGAAAATATGATATTCATTTCTCGAGTGGACTATATATTATTAAGCCCTCTCTCTATACTTACATGTGTGCACACTCCAATGCATAATGCTGGCAAGACTCCAAGATTTATTCTTCTACAGGCAGCATAACAGGCACTTCTACTTGGATTCGAATCCTAAAGACAGGACAATGTTCATGCAGACGTTAGCATTAGGAACGACTTTATTAACAAGACAAAAATTAATTGTTTTTGTATGTGGAAACACCACGTAAATTTATTACTGCAAAGCTTTCGATCCGTAACCCCGGATCTTCATCAGTGCTAATAATATGTGACTTGTTTAATTCACACGCTCTTTTTATATACAAGAGTGTCGTGATCTGTTGGCTCGCGTCATTTGAAATTAATTAAAGAAAAAAATTACTGTGTTTATTATTAGCATGACAAAATTACTGGATGCTGATTGGTTGAGAGGAGTACAATTATTTCATTAATTGTACTGCAGTACAATTAATGATTTTCCCAAAACAAACAAAATGGCGGAAAGGTATTTTAAACGCAAGCGTGAAATGAAATTGCCGTGAAGGAACTAGATGAAAATACGAACAAAAACACCAAATTTTGCTTGAACAAAAGAACTAAATGAAAATACAAACAAAAGCACCAAATTTTGGTTGAAAGTCTGGCAGAACTGGGCTTTGGCGAGAGAATATGATGTTGACATTGAGAAGTACGTATCCAATTTTGTCATGCTAATAATAAACAAGTAATCATGCGATGTTGCTCGTACAATTAGGGATTAATAGTACGAGTGATGTTTGGAAATTTTGCATGATTACCTATACTTATTATTTGCATGACAAAATTACTGGATGCTGATTGGTTGAGAGGAGTACAATTATTTCATTAATTGTACTGCAGTACAATTAATGATTTTCCCAAAACAAACAAAATGGCGGAAAGGTATTTTAAACACAGATGTGAAATGAAATTGTCCTAGAGGAACTAGATGAAAATACGAACAAAAGCACCAAAATTTGCTTTAACAAAAGAACTAAATAAAAATACGAACAAAAGCACCAAAATTTGCTTTAACAAAAGAACTAAATGAAAATACGAACAAAAGCACCAAATTTTGGTTGAATGTCTGGCAGGACTGGACTTTGGCGAGAGAATATAATGTTGACATTGAGAAGTATCCAAAGAAATGTATTGTATGAACCTTATAGTTGCAATGGCTAGCTTCACCACTGGATAAATATAGGCAACCATGCGACGTTGCTCGTACAATTAGGGATTAATAGTACTGGTGATGTTTGGAAATTTGCCAAAATTTCCAAACATCACTCGTACTATTAATCCCTAATTGTACTCGCCATCACATGATTACCTATATTTATCCAGTGGTGAAGCTAGCCATTGCAACTATAAGCTATGCTAATAAACCTACATCGAAAGAGGTTCATACAATACATTTCTTAAGTTTTGAATAATGCAAATCATTCATAATTTGCATATCATGACTTGTTGCTGTGACTAGCTTCGCCACTGCATTTGACTGTGGCCAATGCTAATAGGCCGTGAATATCTTAACCCACGCTGTGAACAATCCCTGTGTGAGAGAACCCGAGTACCAACAAAGAACGTACCACATTTGGTAGAGCATGAACTGACTATTTCAAACGAATGTCATGAATAGATATAATATTTTTCAATATCTACTTTATCCCATTTATATAAAAGTCTCTCTCGTTTTCTCGGCATTTCATATCTTCTGCATTCTCCTAGGCGTGGATCGACATTTATTCTGTCTTTACGTCGTCTCGAAATATCTGGAAATTGACTCGCCTTTCTTGAGTGAGGTAAAATGTTGATTGTGGTGGTTATGATACTGATGTGATGATGGTGATGATGGTGGTGGTGATGATGATGATGATGGTGATGGTGATGATGGTGGTGGTGATGATGAATATGGTGGTAATAATGATGATGGTGATGATCATGAAGATGGTAATGATGATGAAGATGGTGATGATGATGGTGATGATGATGGTGATGATGGTGGTGATGATGATGAATATGGTGGTGATAATGATGATGGTGATGATCATGAAGATGGTAATGATGATGAAGATGGTGATGATGATGGTGATGGTGATGATGGTGGTGGTGATGATGAATATGGTGGTGATAATGATGATGGTGATGATCATGAAGATGGTAATGATGATGAAGATGGTGATGATGATGGTGGTGGTAATGATGGTGATAGTGGTAACGATGGTGATGATGCAGATGATGATGGTTGTGATGATGATGATAATGTTGGTGGTAATGATGGTGATAATGATGGTGATCATGGTAATAGTGGTGATGGTGGTGGTGGTGATGAAGATAGTTGTTGATGTGAGTGATGGAATCATAGGATGGAGTCAGGTACAACACAGAGGAGGAGTGAGGACTATACCGGCATGCAACGCGGTCAGGCGCGGTTTTTTACATATTATCGATTTCTCGCTCAGCGCCGTCATTGTTCGGTCGGCTTTCGCTGTGTTTACACCTCGAGGTTTGAAGAGTTCAGAAAAGATTTATAGAAAAAAAATTGTAAAATGGTGAATTTTTGCACTATGCATGGAAAGAAAGCTTCGTTTTTGGGTGGACACGAGCTTCTGTGTGTTCTGAGGTGTGTTCACTGTGTGTCAAAACAGCCTTTAATCTTAATTTCGGAAGGATTACCGTGTGATGAACTTGAATGTCGTGAGGTTCATGTTTATAGTTCTATGGATAGTTCGATGAATAGTCCTTTGTCCAGCTGTCGTTAACGGGATAAAAATTGATGAATTTGTTCGCTGATTGCGGTAGTCCTGCACTGGTACAAATTCATTCTAGTTGTGTTTTTAAGGTGAGATGATTTTTATATTAAATAAAAGTACAAAAATCCTCCTATGTTTTAAAATACAGCAGTATTATTAAAAACGTATTTTTATTTCGTATCATGTAGTTCTTCGACCCTAATGATCCACGGGAAGGAAGTACAAAAGAAGAATATAACAATATTATGTTGTTGGGAGTTTGACATTTCAACATCACCAACATCCCAAATAGTCAAGATGATGAGTTGGATAGTGTACTTCCACCAATAGAATTACATCAGCCAACTGATTGTAGCTGTTTTAATTTACCAATAAATCCTGTTTGCCCTGACACACATTCATACACACCAAATGATGGAAGAAGACCCAGTGATAGCATTGTAGAGAATGAAATGGAGGCGATTCAGCACTATCATGACACTATATATAAATGTATTGACTACTGTGTGATGCATTGCAAGGATTTATACTGATCAACCAGTTATCTATGCTTACTGTCGTTCCAATTGAAGTGTTGCTCAAATATTGATTCAATACATTACCTCGGGCTGACCAATTCATTTGATCAAGTTCCTCGAAATATTCATACACTTCCTAGTATAATTGTAAACTTCCTGTTGAATAGTTTGAATGCACCAATCACCTTTGTTGTTTGTGCAACTAACCAATCATAAATAGAAAGGAAGTGACCAGAAATGATCAAATACTTGCAATCACCTTTGTTGTTTGTGCAACTAACCAATCATAAATAGAAAGGAAGTGACCAGAAATGATCAAATACTTGGAATTGGCTCTTTCACAGGAAGTGTATGAATATCTCGAGGAACTTGATCAAATGAATTGGTCAGCCCGAGGTAATGTATTGAATCAATATTTGAGCAACACTTCAATTGGAACGACAGTAAATGATCAACCAGTTGTCTATTATTTCACTCTGCCTAACGCCAGATTATTTTACTGTCTAACACTAGACTATTTACTCATCAGGGGGAGAGTACTGACACTCCAATACTCAATGGGTTAAAAAACATTGAAACAAAATGTTTAGCAGAAGCTGCAAAATTGTATATTGGTGTCTGGTGTAATACTGACATTTCTTTTTTTTGTAAGGATAGAGCTGGGGAACCTGTAGTGGTACAGTCTTGGCCCTACCCCGGTTTTCCTGTACTGTGTGTTTTCGTCACTTCCCTGATTGGGTCGTTCCAGAAAAGATCCATACTCCCCCCACGGAGGAAAGTTCTGCTGTCCGGAGGGGGGGGGGGATAAAAATTTGTTTCTGATAATATGGACACCATCTTATCCCATGGACACCATCTTATCAGTTCTGCAGTTTTTTGACAATCTACCGTAAACCTCCAACTATAAGCACTGGGCTTATATTCTTTCGTAAGTGATTTTTGATGGGCTTACACAAGGGGGGCTTATACACGGGGGGGGGGGGCTTATATTCAGAGGTTTATGGTTTATGGTATGTATGGTATTCACGATTTTCAGTGTATGGTCTTCTCTTGCTCATCACAAATTAATAAAAAGATCACACACTACATAATTGATGTTTATAAAATTTATTTATTTTAAAATCGAAAAAATGTTAACATAATATTACTGTAATTAAAATGGTTTTTAAAAAAAATTTTATGTGCACAAATAAAGAGAAGTTTTTAAAATGTTACATTACATTCATTTCACCAGTACACATGAATAGTATATGAGCTTAATGATGTATTAAAACAATCTAGAGGTATTACATAATTGGTAAACCTCTTCAATTGCAATCATTCGCATGATTATCTGCAACAGATATGAATTCAATGAATGCTTTATCTTCCTCACATGTCCATTTATGAAGTTCTACTGGGAATTTCTTTGGAGGAGCCGGTTTAATCTTTGTCATAGGAAACTACAAAACAAACAGCAAAAGTGAGAGAGGCAATGTCAGTGCCAGCACCAT
>CACRXK020013390.1:0-14089 GCA_902702795.2 Paramuricea clavata
GAGATATGACAAAATGTTGAAAAAACCTTATTTTTGCACATTGCAGCAAATAGTGCTATTCGATCAAACGCAACCTGCTGAGCACAACGCGCTGAGTTTCAGCTCGATTGGTTCAATAGTTCGTGAGATATGACAAAATGTTGGAAAAACCTTATTTTTGCACATTGCAGCAAATAGTGCTATTCGATCAAACGCAACCCGCTAAGAACAACGCGCTGACTTTCAGCTCGATTGGTTCAATAGTTCGTGAGATATGACAAAATGTTGGAAAAACCTTATTTTTGCACATTGCAGCAAATAGTGCTATGATCAAACGCAACCTGCTGAGAACAACGCGCTGAGTTTCAGCTCCATTGGTTCAATAGTTCGTGAGATATGACAAAATGTTGGAAAAAACTTATTTTTCACATTGCAGCAAATAGTGCTATTCGATCAAACGCAACCTGCTGAGCGCAACGCGCTGAGTTTCAGCTCGATTGGTTCAATAGTTCGTGAGATATGACAAAATGTTGGAAAAAATTTATTTTTGCACATTGCAGCAAATAGTGCTATTCGATCAAACGCAACCTGCCGAGCACAACGCCCTGATTTTCAGCTCGATTGGTTCAATAGTTCGTGAGATATGACAAAATGTTGGAAAAACCTTATTTTTGCACATTGCGGCAAATAGTGCTATTCGATCAAACGCAACCTGCTGAGAACAACGCGCTGAGTTTCAGCTCCATTGGTTCAATAGTTCGTGAGATATGACAAAATGTTGGAAAAAATTTATTTTTGCACATAGCAGCAAATAGTGCTATTCGATCAAACGCAACCTGCTGAGCACAACGCGCTGGGTTTCAGCTCGATTGGTTCAATAGTTCGTGAGATATGACAAAATGTTGGAAAAAACTTATTTTTGCACATTGCAGCAAATAGTGCTATTCGGTCAAACGCAACCTGCTGAGCACAACGCGCTGAGTTTCAGCTCGATTGGTTCAATAGTTCGTGAGAGATGACAAAATGTTGGAAAAAACTTATTTTTGCACATTGCAGCAAATAGTGCTATTCGGTCAAACGCAACCTGCTGAGCACAACGCGCTGAGTTTCAGCTCGATTGGTGCAATAGTTCGTGAGATATGACAAAAGTTGGAAAAAACTTATTTTTGCACATTGCAGCAAATAGTGCTATTCGGTCAAACGCAACCTGCTGAGCACAACGCGCTGAGTTTCAGCTCGATTGGTTCAATAGTTCGTGAGATATGACAAAATGTTGGAAAAACTTATTTTTGCACATTGCAGCAAATAGTGCTATTCGGTCAAACGCAACCTGCTGAGCACAACGCGCTGAGTTTCAGCTCGATTGGTCCAATAGTTCGTGAGATATGACAAAATGTTCGAAAAAACTTATTTTTGCACATTGCAGCAAATAGTGCTATCGATCAAACGCAAGATGCTGAGCACAACGCGCTGAGTTTCAGCTCGATTGGTCCAATAGTTCGTGAGATATGACAAAATGTTGGAAAAAACTTATTTTTGCACATTGCAGCAAATAGTGCTATTCGGTCAAACGCAACCTGCTGAGCACAACGCGCTGAGTTTCAGCTCGATTGGTTCAATAGTTCGTGAGATATGACAAAATGTTGGAAAAATTTATTTTTGCACATTGCAGCAAATAGTGCTATTCGGTCAAACGCAACCTGCTGAGGACAACGCGCTGAGTTTCATCTCGATTGGTTCAATAGTTCGTGAGATATGAAAAAATGTTGGAAAAAACTTATTTTTGCACATTGCAGTAAATAGTCCTATTCGTTCAAACGCAACCTGCTGATCACAACGCGCTGAGTTTAAGCTCGATTGGTTCAATAGTTCGTGAGATATGACAAAATGTTGGAAAAAACTTATTTTTGCACATTGCAGTAAATAGCGCTATTCGATCAAACGTAACCTGCTGAGCACAACACGCTGAGTTTCAGCTCGATTGGTTCAATAGTTCGTGAGATATGACAAAATGTTGGAAAAAATTTATATTTGCACATTGCAGCAAATAGTGCTATTCGATCAAACGCAACCTGCTGAGCACAACGCGCTGTGTTTTAGCTCGATTGGTTCAATAGTTCGTGAGATATGACAAAATGTTGGAAAAAACTTATTTTTGCACATTCCTGCAAATAGTGCTATTCGATCAAACGCAACCTGTTGAGCACAACGCGCTGAGTTTCAGCTCGATTGGTTCAATAGTTCGTGAGATATGACAAAATGTTGGAAAAAACTTATTTTTGCACATTGCAGCAAATAGTGCTATTCGGTCAAACGCAACCCGCTGAGCACAACGCGTTGAGTTTCAGCTCGATTGATTCAATAGTTCGTGAGATATGACAAAATGTTGCAAAAAACTTATTTTTGCACATTGCAGCAAATAGTGCTATTCGGTCAAACACAACCTGCTGAGCACAACGCGCTGAGTTTCAGCTCGATTGGTCTAATAGTTCGTGAGATATGTCAAAATGTTGAAAAAACTTCTTTTTGCAAATTGGAGAATAACAGTGCTAATCGGTCGCCCGCAACCTGCTGAGCACAACGCGCTGAGTTTCAGCTCGATTGGTCCAATAGTTCGTGAGATATGACAAAATGTTGGAAAAAACTTATTTTGCACATTGCAGCAAATAGTGCTATTCGGTCAAACGCAACCTGCTGAGCACAACGCGCTGAGTTTCAGCTCGATTGGTTCAATAGTTCGTGAGATATGACAAAATGTTGGAAAAGCTTATTTTTGCACATTGCAGCAAATAGTGCTATTCGGTCAAACTCAACCTGCTGAGCACAACGCGCTGTGTTTCAGCTCGAGTGGTACAATAGTTCGTGAGATATGACAAAATGTTGGAAAAACTTATTTTTGCACATTGCAGCAAATAGTGCTATTCGGTCAAACGCAACCTGCTGAGCACAACGCGCTGAGTTTCATCTCGATTGGTTCAATAGTTCGTGAGATATGAAAAAATGTTGGAAAAAACTTGTTTTTGGACATTGCAGCAAATAGTGCTATTCGGTCAAACGCAACCTGCTGAGCACAACGCGCTGAGTTTCAGCTCGATTGGTTCAATAGTTCGGGAGATATGACAAAATGTTGGAAAAAACTTATTTTTGCACATTGCAGCAAATAGTGCTATTCGGTCAAACGCAACCTGCTGAGCACAACGCTCTGAATTTCAGCTCGATTGCTTCAATAGTTCGTGAGATATGCAAAATGTTGGAAAAAACTTATTTTTGCACATTGCAGCAAATAGTGCTATTCGGTCAAACTCAACCTGCTGTGCACAACGCGCTGAGTTTCAGCTCGATTGGTTCAATAGTTCGTGAGATATGACAAAATGTTGGAAAAAACTTATTTTTGCACATTGCAGCAAATAGTGCTATTCGGTCAAACGCAACATGCTGAGGACAACGCGCTGAGTTTCAGCTCGATTGGTTCAAAAGTTCGTGAGGTATGACAAAATGTTGGAAAAAACTTATTTTTGCACATTGCAGAAAAAAGTGCTATTCGATCAAACGCAACCTGCTGAGCACAACGCGCTGAGTTTCAGCTCGATCGGTTCAATAGTTCGTGAGATATGACAAAATGTTGGAAAAAACTTATTTTTGCACATTGCAGCAAATAGTGCTATTCGGCCAAACTCAACCTGCTGCGCACAACGCTGAGTTTCAGCTCGATTGGTTCAATAGTTCGTGAGATATGACAAAATGTTGGAAAAAACTTATTTTTGCACATTGCAGCAAATAGTGCTATTCAGTCAAACGCAACCTGCTGAGCACAACGCGCTGAGTTTCAGCTCGATTGGTTCAATAGTTCTTGAGATATGAAAAATGTTGGAAAAAACTTATTTTTGCACATTGCAGCAAATAGTGCTATTCGGTCAAATGCAACCTGCTGAGCACAACGCGCTGAGTTTTAGCTCGATTGGTTCAATAGTTCGTGAGATATGACGAAATGTTGGAAAAAACTTATTTTTGCGCGTTGCAGCAAATAGCGCCATTCGGTCAAACGCAACCTGCTGAGCACAACGCGCTGAGTTTCAGCTCGATTGGTTCAATAGTATGTGAGATATGACAAAATGTTGGAAAAAACTTATTTTTGCACATTGCAGCAAATAGTGCTATTCGGTCAAACGCAACCTGCTGAGCGCAACGCGCTGAGTTTCAGCTCGAGTGGTACAATAGTTCGTGAGATATGACAAAATGTTGGAAAAACTTATTTTTGCACATTGCAGCAAATAGTGCTATTCGGTCAAACGCAACCTGCTGAGCACAACTCGCTGAGTTTCATCTCGATTGGTTCAATAGTCCGTGAGATATGAAAAATGTTGGAAAAAACTTGTTTTTGCACATTGCAGCAAATAGTGCTATTCGGTCAAACGCAACCTGCTGAGCACAACGCGCTGAGTTTCAGCTCGATTGGTTCAATATTTCGTGAGATATGACAAAATGTTGGAAAAGCTTATTTTTGCACATTGCAGCAAATAGTGCTATTCGGTCAAACTCAACCTGCTGAGCACAACGCGCTGTGTTTCAGCTCGAGTGGTACAATAGTTCGTGAGATATGACAAAATGTTGGAAAAAACTTATTTTTGCACATTCCAGCAAATAGTGCTATTCGGTCAAACGCAACCTGCTGAGCACAACGCGCTGAGTTTCAGCTCGATTGGTTCAATAGTTCGTGAGATATGACAAAATGTTGGAAAAAACTTATTTTGGCACATTGCAGCAAATAGTGCTATTCGGTCAAACGCAACCTGCTGAGCACAACGCGCTGAGTTTGAGCTCGATTGGTTCAATAGTTCGTGAGATATGACAAAATGTTGGAAAAAACTTATTTTTGCACATTGCAGCAAATAGTGCTATTCGGTCAAACTCAACCTGCTGAGCACAACGCGCTGTGTTTCAGCTCGAGTGGTACAATAGTTCGTGAGATATGGCAAAATGTTGGAAAAAACTTATTTTTGCACATTGCAGAAATTGTGCTATTCGGTCAAACGCAACCTGCTGAGCACAACGCGCTGAGTTTGAGCTCGATTGGTTCAATAGTTCGTGAGATATGACAAAATGTTGGAAAAAACATATTTTTGCACATTGCAGCAAATAGTGCTATTCGGTCAAACGCAACCTGCTGAGCACAACGCGCTGAGTTTCAGCTCGATTGGTTCAATAGTTCGTGAGATATGACAAAATGTTGGAAAAACTTATTTTTGCACATTGCAGCAAAAATAGTGCTATTCGGTCAAACGCAACCTGTTGAGCACAACGCGCTGAGTTTCAGCTCGATTGGTTGAATAGTTCGTGAGATATGACAAAATGTTGGAAAAAACTTATTTTTGCACATTGCAGCAAATAGCGCTATTCGGTCAAACGCAACCTGTTGAGCACAACGCGCTGAGTTTCAGCTCGATTGGTTCAATAGTTCGTGAGATATGACAAAATGTTGGAAAAAACTTATATTTGCACATTGCAGCAAATAGTGCTATTCGGTCAAACGCAACCTGCTGAGCACAACGCGCTGAGTTTCAGCTCGATTGGTTCAATAGTTCGTGAGATATGACAAATGTTGGAAAAAACTTATTTTTGCACATTGCAGCAAATAGCGCTATTCGGTCAAACGCAACCTGCTGAGCACAACGCCCTGAGTTTCAGCTCGATTGGTACAATAGTTCGTGAGATATGACAAAATGTTGGAAAAACTTATTTTTGAACATTGCAGCAAATAGTGCTATTCGGTCAAACGCAACCTGCTGAGCACAACGCGCTGAGTTTCAGCTCGATTGGTTCAATAGTTCGTGAGATATGAAAAATGCTGGAAAAAACTTATTCTTGCACATTGCAGCAAATAGTGCTATTCGGTCAAACGCAACCTGCTGAGCACAACGCGCTGAGTTTCAGCTCGATTGGTTCAATAGTTCGTGAGATATGAGAAAATGTTGGAAAAAACTTATTTTTGAACATTGCAGCAAATAGTGCTATTCGGTCAAACTCCACCTGCTGAGCACAACGCGCTGAATTTCATCTCGATTGGTTCAATAGTTCGTGAGATATGACAAAATGATGGAAAAAACTTATTTTTGCACATTGCAGCAAATAGTGCTATTCGGTCAAACAACGTGCTGAGCACAACGCGCTGAGTTTCAGCTCGGTTGGTTCAATAGTTCGTGAGATATGACAAAATGTTGGAAAAAAGTTATTTTTGCACATTGCAGCAAATAGTGCTATTCGGTCAAACGCAACCTGCTGAGCACAACGCGCTGAATTTCAGCTCGTTTGGTTCAATAGTTCGTGAGATATGACAAAATGTTGGAAAAAACTTATTTTTGCACATTGCAGCAAATAATGCTATTCGGTCAAACGCAACCTGCTGAGCACAACGCGCTGAGTTTCAGCTCGATTAGTTCAATAGTTCGTGAGATATGACAAAATGTTGAAAAACTTATTTTTGCACATTGCAGCAAATAGTGCTATTCGGTCAAACGGAACCTCCTGAGCACAACGCGCTGAGTTTTAGCTCGATTGGTTCAATAGTTCGTGTGATATGAAAAAATGTTGGAAAAAACTTATTTTTGCACATTGCAGCAAATAGTGCTATTCGGTCAAAAGCAACCTGCTGAGCGCAACGCGCTGAGTTTCAGCTCGATTGGTTCAATAGTTCGTGAGATATGACAAAATGTTGGAAAAAACTTATTTTTGCACATTGCTGCAAAATAGTGCTATTCGGTCAAACGTAACCTGCTGAGCACAACGCGCCGAGTTTCAGCTCGATTGGTTCAATAGTTCGTGAGATATGACAAAATGTTGGAAAAAACTTATTTTTGCACATTGCAGCAAATAGTGCTATTCGGTCAAACGTAACCTGTTGAGCACAACGCGCTGAGTTTCAGCTCGATTGGTTCAATAGTTCGTGAGATATGACAAAATGTTGGAAAAAACTTATTTTTGCACATTGCACCAAGTAGTGCTATTCCGTCAAACGCAACCTGCTGAGCACAACGCGCTGAGTTTCAGCTCGATTGGTTCAATAGTTCGTGAGATATGATAAAATGTTGAAAAAACTTATTTTTGCACATTGCAGCAAATAGTGCTATTCCGTCAAACGCAACCTGCTGAGCACAACGCGCTGAGTTTCAGCTCGATTGGTTCAATAGTTCGTAAGATATGACAAAATGTTGGAAAAAACTTATTTTTGCACATTGCTGCAAATAGTGCTATTCGGTCAAACGCAACCTGCTGAGCACAACGCGCTGAGTTTCAGCTCGATTTGTTCAATAGTTCGTGAGATATGACAAAATGTTGGAAAAAACTTATTTTTGCACATTGCAGCAAATAGTGCTATTCGGTCAAACGCAACCTGTTGAGTACAACGCGCTGAGTTTCAGCTCGATTGGTTCAATAGTTCGTGAGATATGACAAAATGTTGGAAAAAACTTATTTTTGCACATTGCAGCAAATAGTGCTATTCGGTCAAACGCAACCTGCTGAGCACAACGCGCTGAGTTTCAGCCTCGATTGGTTCAATAGTTCGTGAGATATGACAAAATGTTGGAAAAAACTTATTTTTGCACATTGCTGCAAATAGTGCTATTCGGTCAAACGCAACCTGCTGAGCATAACGCGCTGAGTTTCAGCTCGATTGGTTCAATAGTTCGTGAGATATGAGAAAATGTTGGCAAAAACTTATTTTTACATATTGCTGCAAATAGTGCTATTCGGTCAAACGCAACCTGCTGAGCACAACGGGCTAAGTTTCAGCTCGATTGGTTCAATAGTTCGTGAGATATGACAAAATGTTGGCAAAAACTTATTTTTACATATTGCTGCAAATAGTGCTATTCGGTCAAACGCAACCTGCTGAGCACAACGCGCTGAGTTTCAGCTCGATTGGTTCAATAGTTCGTGAGAAATGACAAAATGTTGGAAAAAACTTATTTTTGCACATTGCTGCAAATAGTGCTATTCGGTCAAACGCAACCTGCTGCGCATAACGCGCTAAGTTTCAGCTCGATTGGTTCAATAGTTCGTGAGATATGACAAAATGTTGGAAAAAACTTACTTTTGCACATTCCTGCAAATAGTGCTATTCGGTCCAACGCAATCTGCTGAGCACAACGCGCTGAGTGTCAGCTCGATTGGTTCAATAGTTCGTGAGATATGACAAAATGTTGGAAAAAACTTATTTTTGCACATTGCTGCAAATAGTGCTATTCGGTCAAACGCAACCTGCTGAGCAGAACGCGCTGAGTTTCAGCTCGATTGGTTCAATAGTTCGTGAGATATGACAAAATGTTGGAAAACTTATTTTTGCACATTGCAGCAAATAGTGCTATTCGGTCAAACGCAACCTGCTGAGCACAACGCGCTGGGTTTCAGCTCGATTGGTTCAATAGTTCCTCAGATATGACAAAATGTTGGAAAAAACTTATTTTTGCACATTGCAGCAAATAGTGCTATTCGGTCAAACGCAACCTGCTGAGCACAACGCGCTGAGTTTCACCTGATTGGTTCAATAGTTCGTGAGATATGACAAAATGTTGGAAAAAACTTATTTTTGCACATTGCAGCAAATAGTGCTATTCGGTCAAACGCAACCTGCTGAGCACAACGCGCTGAGTTTCAGCTCGATTGGTTCAATAGTTCGTGAGATATGACAAAATGTTGGAAAAAACTTATTTTGCACATTGCTGCATATAGTGCTATTCGGTCAAACGCAACCTGCTGAGCACAACGCGGTGAGTTTCAGCTCGATTGGTTCAATAGTTCGTGAGATATGACAAAATGTTGGAAAAAACTTATTTTTGCACATTGCAGCAAATAGTGCTATTCGGTCAAACGCAACCTGCTGAGCACAACGCGCTGAGTTTCAGCTCGATTGGTTCAATAGTTCGTGAGATATGACAAAATGTTGGAAAAAACTTATTTTTGCACATTGCAGCAAATAGTGCTATCCGGTCAAAGGCAAACTGCTGAGCACAACGCGCTGAGTTTCAGCTCGATTGGTTCAATAGTTCGTGAGATATGACAAAATGTTGGAAAAAACTTATTTTTGGACATTTCAGCAAATAGTGCTATTCGGTCAAACGCAACATGTTGAGCACAACGCGCTGAGTTTCAGCTCGATTGGTTCAATAGTTCGTGAGATATGACAAAATGTTGGAAAAAACTTATTTTTGCACATTGCTTCAAATAGTGCTATTCGGTCAAACGCAACCTGCAGAGAACAACGCGCTGAGTTTCAGCTCGATTTGTTCAATAGTTCGTGAGATATGACAAAATGTTGGAAAAAACTTTTTTTTAGCACATTGCTGCAAATAGTGCTATTCGATCAAACGCAACCTGCTGAGCACAACGCGCTGAGTTTCAGCTCGATTGGTTCAATAGTTCGTAAGATATGACAAAATGTTGGAAAAAACTTATTTTTGCACATTGCTGCAAATAGTGCTATTCGGTCAAACGCAACCTGCTGAGCACAACGAGCTGAGTTTCAGCTCGATTGGTCCAATAGTTCGTGAGATATGACAAAATGTTGGCAAAACTTATTTTTGCACATTGCTGCAAATAGTGCTATTCGGTCAAACGCAACCTGCTGAGCACAACGCGCTGAGTTTCAGTTCGATTGGTTCAATAGTTCGTGAGATATGACAAAATGTTGGAAAAAACTTATTTTTGCACATTGCTGCAAATAGTGCTATTCGGTCAAACGCAACCTGCTGAGCACAACGAGCTGAGTTTCAGTTCGATTGGTTCAATAGTTCGTGAGATATGACAAAATGTTGGCAAAACTTATTTTTGCACATTGCTGCAAATTGTGCTATTCGGTCAAACGCAACTTGCTGAGCAAAACGCGCTGCGTTTCAGCTCGATTGGTTCAATAGTTCGTGAGATATGACAAAATGTTGGAAAAAACTTATATTTGCACATTGCTGCAAATAGTGCTATTCGGTCAAACGCAACCTGCTAGGCACAACGCGCTGAGTTTCAGCTCGATTGGTTCAATAGTTCGTGAGATATGACAAAATGTTGGAAAAAACTTATTTTTGCACATTGCTGGAAATAGTGCTATTCGGTCAAACGCAACCTGCTGAGCACAACGCGTTGAGTTTCAGCTCGATTGATTCAATAGTTCGTGAGATATGACAAAATGTTGGAAAAAACTTATTTTTGCACATTGCAGCAAATAGTGCTATTCGGTCAAACGCAACCTGCTGAGAACAACGCGCTGAGTTTCAGCTTGTTTGGTGTAATAGTTCGTGAGATATGACAAAATGTTGGAAAAAACTTATTTTTGCACATTGCAGCAAATAGTGCTATTCGGTCAAACGCAACCTCCTGAGCACTAAGCTCCTGAGTTTCAGCTCCATTGGTCCAATAGTTCGTGAGATATGACAAATGTTGGAAAAAACTTATTTTTGCACATTGCTGCAAATAGTGCTATTCGGTCAAACGCAACCTGCTGAGCACAACGCGCTGAGTTTCAGCTCGATTAGTTCAATAGTTCGTGAGATATGACAAAATGTTGGAAAAAACTTATTTTTGCACATTGCTGCAAATAGTGCTATTCGGTCAAACGCAACCTGCTGAGCACAACGCGCTGAGATTCAGCTCGATTGGTTCAATAGTTTGTGAGATATGACAAAATGTTGGAAAAAACTTATTTTTGCACATTGCTGCAAATAGTGCTATTCGGTCAAACGCAACCTGCTGAGCACAACGCGCTGAGTTTCAGCTCGATTGGTTCAATAGTTCGTGAGGATATGACAAAATGTTGGAAAAAACTTATTTTTGCACATTGCTGCAAATAGTGCTATTCGGGCAAACGCAACCTGCTGAGCACAACGCGCGGAGTTTCAGATCGATTGGTTCAATAGTTCGTGAGATATGACAAAAAGTTGGAAAAAACTTAATTTTGCCCATTGCAGCAAATAGTGCTATTCGGTCAAACGCAACCTGCTGAGCACAACGCGCTGAGTTTCAGTTCGATTGGTTCAATAGTTCGTGAGATATGACAAAATGTTGGCAAAAACTTATTTTTGAACATTGCTGCAAATAGTGCTATTCGGTCAAACGGCCTGCTGAGCAAAACGCGCTGCGTGTCAGCTCGATTGGTTCAATAGTTCGTGAGATATGGCAAAATGTTGGCAAAAACTTATTTTTACATATTGCTGCAAATAGTGTTATTCGGTCAAACACAACCTGCTGAGCACAACGCGCTGAATTTCAGCTCGATTGGTTCAATAGTTCGTGAGATATGACAAAATGTTGGAAAAAACTTATGTTTGCACATTGCTGCAAATAGTGCTATACGGTCAAACGCAACCGCTGAGCACACCGCGCTGAGTTTCAGGTCGATTGGTTCAATAGTTCGTGAGATATGACAGAATGTTGGAAAAAACTTATTTTTGCACATTGCTGCAAATAGTGCTGTTCGGTCAAACGCAACCTGTGAGCACAACGGGCTGAGTTTCAGTTCGATTGGTTCAATAGTTCGTGAGATATGACAAAATGTTGGAAAAAACTTATTTTTGCACATTGCAGCAAATAGTGCTATTCGGTCAACTGCAACCTGGTGAGCACAACGCGCTGAGTTTTAGCTCGATTGGTGCAATAGTTCGTGAGATATGACAAAATGTTGGAAAAAACTTATTTTTGCACATTGCAGCAAATAGTGCTATTCGGTCAAACGTAACCTGCTGAGCACAATGCGCTGTGTTTCAGCTCGAGTGGTTCAATAGTTCGTGAGATATGACAAAATGTTGGAAAAACTTATTTTTGCACATTGCAGCAAATAGTGCTATTCGGTCAAACGCAACCTGCTGAGCACAACGCGCTGAGTTTCAGCTCGATTGGTTCATTAGTTCGTGAGATATGACAAAATGTTGGAAAAAACTTATTTTTGCACATTGCAGCAAATAGTGCTATTCTGTCAAACGCAACCTGAAGAACACAGCGCGCTGAGTTTCAGCTCGATTGGTTCAATAGTTCGTGAGATATGACAAAATGTTGGGAAAAACTTATTTTTGCACATTGCAGCAAATAGTGCTATTCGGTCAAACGCAACCTGCTGAGCACAACGCGCTGAGTTTCAGCTCGATTGGTTCAATAGTTCGTGAGAAATGACAAAATGTTGGAAAAAACTTATTTTTGCACATTGCTGCAAATAGTGCTATTCGGTCAAACGCAACCTGCTGAGCACAACGGGCTGAGTTTCAGCTCCATTGGTTCAATAGTTCGTGAGATATGACAAAATGTTGGAAAAAACTTATTTTTGCCCATTGCAGAAAATAGTGCTATTCGGACAAACGCAACCTGCTGAGCACAACGCGCTGAGTTTCAGCTCGATTGGTGCAATAGTTCGTGAGATATGACAAAATGTTGGAAAAACTTATTTTTGCACATTGCAGAACATAGTGCTATTCGGTCAAACGTAACTTGCTGAGCACAACGCGCTGAGTTTCAGCTCGATTGGTGCAATAGTTCGTGAGATATGACAAAATGTTGGAAAAACTTATTTTTGCACATTGCAGAAAATAGTGCTATTCGGTCAAACGTAACTTGCTGAGCACAACGCGCTGAGTTTCAGCTCGATTGGTGCAATAGTTCGTGAGATATGACAAAATGTTGGAAAAAACTTATTTTTGCACATTGCAGCAAATACTGCTATTCGGTCAAACTCAACCTGCTCAGCACAACGCGCTGAGTTTCAGCTCGATTGGTTCAATAGTTCGTGAGATATGACAAAATGTTGGAAAAAACTTATTTTTGCACATTGCTGCAAATAGTGCTATTCGGTCAAACGCAACCTGCTGGGCACAACGGGCTGAGTTTCAGCTCGATTGGTTCAATAGTTCGTGAGATATGACAAAATGTTGGAAAAAACTTATTTTTGCACATTGCAGCAAATAGTGCTATTCGGTCAAACTCAACCTGCTGAGCAAAACGCGCTGAGTTTCAGCTCGATTGGTTCAATAGTTCGTGAGATATAAAAAAATGTTGGAAAAAACTTATTTTTGCACATTGCAGCAAATAGTGCTATTCGGTCAAACGCAACCTGCTGAGCACAACGCGCTGAGTTTCAGTTCGAGTGGTTCAATAGTTCGCGAGATATGACAAAATGTTGGAAAAAACTTATTTTTGCACATTGCAGCAAATAGTGCTTTTCGGTCAAACGCAACCTGCTGAGCACAACGCGCTGAGTTTCAGCTCGATTCGTTCAATAGTTCGTGAGATATGACAAAATGTTGGAAAAACTTATTTTTGCACATTGCAGCAAATAGTGCTATTCGGTCAAACGCAACCTGATGAGCACAACGTGCTGAGTTTCAGCTCGATTGGTTCAATAGTTCGTGAGATATGACAAAATGTTGGAAAAAACTTATTTTTGCACAGTGCAGCAAATAGCACTCTATTCGGTCAAACGCAGCCTGCTGAGCACAACGCGCTGAGTTTCAGCTCGATTGGTTCAATAGTTCGTGAGATATGACAAAATGTTGGGAAAAACTTATTTTTGCACATTGCTGCAAATAGTGCTATTCGGTCAAGCGCAACTTGCTGAACACAACGCGCTGAGTTTCAGCTCGATTGGTTCAATAGTTCGTGAGATATTACAAAATGTTGGAAAAAACTTATTTTTGCACATTGCAGCAAATAGTGCTATTCTGTCAAACGCAACCTGCTGAGCACAACGCGCTGAGTTTCAGCTCGATTGCTTCAATAGTTCGTGAGATATGACAAAATGTTGGAAAAACTTATTTTTGCACATTGCAGCAAATAGTGCTATTCGGTCAAACGCAACCTGCTGAGCACAACGCGCTGAGTTTCAGCTCGATTGGTTTAATAGTTCGTGAGATATGACAAAATGTTGGAAAAACCTTATTTTGCACATTGCTGCAAATAGTGCTATTCGGTCAAACGCAACCTGCTGAGCACAACGCGCTGAGTTTCTGCTCGATTGGTTCAATAGTTCGTGAGATATGACAAAATGTTGGAAAAAACTTATTTTGCACATTGCTGCAAATAGTGCAATTCCGTCAAACGCAACCTGCTGAGCACAACGCGCTGAGTTTCAGCTCGATTGGTT
>CACRXK020013391.1:0-14088 GCA_902702795.2 Paramuricea clavata
AATTCAATTACCTGATCAGTCACGCGCCTAGACCAATCGGTCAGTGAGTACTCCCTTAAAAGGTAATGCAATTTGCATGTACAGTACGTGCTATATTCTTCCGAACAAAAAGTTCGACCAGATAAGGGCAATATCTGCAACCGGGCCAGCCAATCAGTTGTATGAAACTACTTATTAAGTACGATACTCATTTCGTAGTTAATGACGCGATTATTATTGGTTAACCTTTGCACTAACTACATTTTATACAACCTGCCCCATAGTGAAAACCATACTACGCAATCAGATTTGCATCACTGATTAGGCCTATATAACTTGACTTTGATATGGTTTCCACATTTCAATATTTGGCGCAGATACTGTACATGTAGGCTTAACGTACCTATTTTTCCCTGAGAAATAAAGACGACATCGATCGATTCAAGACTTCATTGAGAGATCCCTGACAACTGTGGGCAATTTCCACAACGATTGATTTATTTGAGATAGCATTGTTAGATATGTATATATATATATAATTCAATACATACAGTCTTATAATGCTCACTCAAATAACCATTCACTGCACAATACTGTACGTTCATTCATTTTCAAACTCCATCTGGATACATGACTCGTGAAAATTATTGATACTTGATTTATTTGAGATTAGCATTGTCTGATATGTATACTAGCTGTAAATATCATTCAATACATGTCTTTAATGTTCACTCAAATAACCATTATCAATACACAATATGGTTTCATTCTCTATCTGGATACATGGCTCATGAAAATTATTGACACTCACATAGGCTTATGGAAGATACCAATTCACTCTTTCTAAAATTGAAATCTGAATTACAAATTACAGCATATACTGTATCAATCCGGCAAGATAACAGATATGGCCATGAACATTTGTGTCAGACTTATACTTATCAACGATGTTATAAATTTAAATCTACGCAAGGAAGATGAGGACTTTATCTGGAAAAGCGATTTAACTTCACACTGTAGGTAGCGATTTCAAACTGGTAGGAATATGGTCGCCCCTTAATCCTGAAACAAAGCTATTATTCTCAGTTGAAACTTTGCTTTGAGATGATATTGAGATGATATTCCCTTCAGGAAGAGAGAATGCATGGAATTACGGAGGACAACGAATCCACGAGGTTAAAGTATCTTCACGGGAAAAAAAGGTGGTAGGATATAAAATATTTATGAATGCGCAATAGAGACTATATAGCGCTGCTTATGTTTCCAGGGATCCAGCGTTACCAAGTTCATAATCATTTGGAGCTACGTACAACATTGTAAATCCATACCAGTATGTTTTGTAACTAGTGAAGACTCTTATGAAAACCGAACAACAAAACAAATTGGAGTAGAGGACAAGAACGTTGAAGGAACAGAACGTAATTGCGACTATCAGTTGTAAGCTGTTTAACGGTGCAAATTCAAAAGAATCAAAACGACCACAAAAGAGTCGTTCTGGGATCAAATTAATAAGAATTAAAAATGAAGGACGCAAGAGCTGTGGACAATAGCGGACCATGAAAGAAAAAGAAAATCTAATAAAAGATAAATAAAAGAAAAGTTGACAGGGTGGGTTAGGTAAAAGGGCCCACAGTAATTGGCATATGCTGTTGTGGTGACCCTGTCCTAGTTGGCAAAGCTAAATAAATCAATAAATAGAAAGGAAAAGTGAGTAAGAAAGAAAAAAGAAACTACACCGCTGTAGATTAGTAAGCGGGATTAGAAAGAGGAAAAACAGCATCAGCAAATACAAAGAGGTTAAGCCCGACGCCATGTCAGTAAACTGTGAGTCCATTAATTATTGAAAGACGATTGTGTTTGGTTTCGGCAACACAAAACTCTGGGAGCGTTCGGGCATGCTCCGCCCGAGAATTCGAAAGTCTCTTGTAATGACATGCCCTGTCGATAATTTACGGAAAGCATTTTTCGATTCTTGGAGGAAATGGTAGCAAGCTTAAAAGGGCACAGCATGGAACGTCCATTGTAAAAACACATGTAAAAACCGAAAACAACTCAATCATTTCTTAAGAGGGAGAAATAAAATACCAAGAGAGGAAAGCAAAAAAAAGATAGATGCAAGAGGTGATTGAGTGACTAAGTTGTATTTTGTGATCAATGTAAAATTTTAGTGAGGGGGAATTAATGGAAGATAGTGTGTGTCTGTGTCTGTTAAAGACCAACAGGGTGTGAACAGGGGCATTAATATCAAGGTGATGTAAAGTCCGTTCTGCGCATACGTTCTGCGCAGGCCTACATTCCAATGGTCGGGACCCGACCATTGGAATGTTGTTAGTTGAATCTCTAGTCTATATTAATTTACAAGCATAGCGAATCAGAAGAGTGTTAAAAATTCAGTATAATATATATCTAATCATATTTTACAACTGTAGTACTGAGTTCAAAATGTAAACAAAGCGTTTGTTTACATTACGGACTTTATATCACCTTTAATATGGCCAGTATGAGTACTTATGTAAAACAATTTTATTATAGTTATTATACTATAACTGCACCATCAGTAATGTCAATATGTCTGCTGTTATGTAGCTGTGGGCATTATTGATGCCAGACACTGCTTTAGAAAATCGGATTACATCACAATGGGGAGAAATTGGTTTTCAAGGAAAAAATCCGGAGACTGACTTCAGAGGAATGGGTATGATTGTCTTTTCTTTATTCCCCTTTATTCTGGTTGTATTAGCCTTCAATTTGTTGAATTGTAATTTTTCTTGTGAACTTTTGATTGGGTGATATATTTAGTACATGTTTTTACTCATTGTTGAATATTATTTGTTTGCGATGATACAGATATGCATGCATGCATGTACAAATATAATTAGTACACAACATTAGTCAGACACAATGATGTATACGTTAAAATTATAAACTCTTTGTAATATTTTAGGAATTCTTGGATTGGAAAATCTTCTGTAAGTGAAACAAGCTGTGTTTAAACTGTTGATGTTTTCTGATAAATAATTTGTGTTTAGACATCTCTCAATTTTTGATAAATATATCTTGATTACTTTGGTACAGTAGTAGTCCACATTATTTGTCTGTAGCCGTATATGTTAAAGCGCATGCGCCAATGTGCGGGACGCCTATATGTGGGATAATACACCCTTACGAAAAGTAGAGTACGTCACTTTAGCTATAGAGCCTCGTTTTCATGTATATGACATAAATCAAAGTTCAATGTCCCAATCGCGAAAAAGAGGACCTATAGCCAAGGTGACTTTCCGGAAGGTTTATTATCCTTTCTCACGCCATGCGACCTGGCCTTGCCGTCAATTTTGGGTGGAAGTAGCTTGATATGTAGCCGACTACGTTTTGATATTTTTGTTCACTTTAGCATTATTCTCGTTTTTATTCTTTAGATATTTTGCAAAGAATCGAAATGATGTAGCTAGAAAAGTATTATCTGAATCACACCATCCAACGTATTGGTAAGAAAAATACTGTATTTTAGTATCAGTGAAGATCTGGTAACACAATCGTCGTACAGTTTGTTGTGCAATCCATACTGCACCCGAAGGACGTAACTATTCCAGCTATCGAATGGAAGTTAGTGTCCCAGAAGTAGTGTTTTTGGAGCCGATCGGCCCTCTTTTTTGAGGGTGCCTAACTGCCTATGATGCTGAGGGTGCGTGAAGATGTTGAACGTGCGTTTATTGGGGTGGTGTAGTTAGGGTGGAAGGGTGGAGTTGGGTGGATTAAGGGATCATTGGGATCGCACCAGTGTTCAGATAAATGAGGGGATCTCGAAAGGGGTTTTGAAGTGGATTATGTGAATGCGAAAATGTATCCATTTTGGAAGCAAAACATGGAAACGAGACAGTGTGGGACAGACTGTTTCGGTGAGTATGGACATATATTATGTCGAACATGCTAAGGCGTGTTTGTGATATAGCGACAAAGTACTTCGGGAACACTAGGGCCTTGGTAGGCTAATTTGGATAAAGCTTTGGCAATGAGAACTGAGCGGGTGGATTAAGATTAAAAACATTTGTTTGATTTCACTGGTTTTGTGTAGATAATAAAAACTAATTTGATGAGGGGCGAACCATTAGAAAACTGATGGGGGAGGGGGGATTTTCAGCTTGCACAGCGTTCGCTACGCACACTTGCGCTCCCTTGCACACCCTCGGTACCCTAACGCACCCTCAACACCCTTTACATGTACGTACCCTGATGACTCTTGCGCACCCTCACCGTCCTTACGTGCCCTTACGCACTCTCGACACCCTTACACACCTTCAGCATCCTTACGCATCCTCGGCACCATTTAAATAAACTGTTTGTTGTGCAATTCCGATTATTCTTCATGAATATGTTACGTTTCCTATATTTTTCAGGTACTCATTTGCTATAGTTGGCATAAACCTCACTGCTTTGTCGTGGGAATTGTTAAAATCTGGAATTTACAAACCTCACTTCTACAACATCGCAACACAAAAACCTACACTTGATGATTTCCACAAAGTTTACTGTGAGTAATGCTTGTTCTATTGTAAGGTAACCCTAGTTTCCATTTCGTTGTAAACTGTCGTGACCAAGTCGTGTTCGACGATGTGAAATAGTCTGCATTTATACCATATCTCAAATTTGGAACCAACTAGAGATATTTGCCTAATCGACAAACCTTCGGTTGGTAGGGATGCAGCTATCTAAAAAACACAAGGAGAAATTGAACGTTTCGAGCGAAGACTCTTCGTCGGGAAGTTAGTAGCCTTTCTCGACGAAAGGCCTTCGCTCGAAACCTCGAATTTCTCCTTGTATTTTCCAGGTAGTTGCATCCCTATCAACCAAAGTTTTGTTATTATTGGCGCTACCTACACTGGATCGTTCAAGATTTGCTTAATCGGTTCTTTCGTTTCCAAATTAAGGAGATGAGATGCTTCTCATGCTGTCAATGTAACAGATCTTTGTAGCATCATTGACATGAACATTGAACCTTTCTTTTTACACACATCTCCTAATTGTAATTGTAATTGTAATTGTAATTGTAATGGTTATTCATTTTAATGTGGTAACTAATATTTGTGTTATATCATTATTACCTCTATTTGTGATGATGCTCTTTGAGTGTGTCTATATACCGGGCAATCTGAACATTTTGCTTGATCGCGGTGGGAATGGAACTCACGATTTTTGGTTTTGTTAGTCCAGTGGACCAATGCTCCCTAACTGAACTACGAGGTCAAGTCGGTTCAAGTGGGTGATATTTCGGAACTCAGTCAATCATGGTGTTATGCATCATTACAAATAACAAATATATCTTCACCCGAGTACATAAGACCATAATTCTTACATTCATGGTTATAAAAACACGTACTGATATCGAAGAAACTAGACTGAATTTCGAAATATCACCCACTCGAACCGACGTGACCCAGTAACTCAAAGGTCGCGAGTTCGATTCCCACCGCAGTCAAGCAAATTTTCAGCGTGCCCGGTGCAGGCACATTCAGAGTGTCATCACAATACTGTATACCTGAATACAAAACACCATAATTGTTACATTCATCAATACTATTTTCGAGTATTTATAACATGAGCATTGGGCAACCATTCCCTACGTTTATCGACTTTAAATAAATCGTTGTGTTGTGTTGTGTTGTGTTGTGTTGTGTTGTGTTGTGTTGTGTTGTGTTGTGTTGTGTTGTGTTGTGTTGTCAGCATCTTTCTTGTGTTTAGAGTGCTGTATGCAAATCAGTTTTTTTCTGATTAAAGAGCTAGGTACTTTAATTGCATCGGCCACCTTGATAGGTTCACGACGATTACAATTAATGAAAGCAGACTTTACTAGTTCGCCAACAGGCGCAATAGATACTTGATACCGTAGAATGTGACGTCTCTTCCGAACGTTTGAAATATTTCAACAATTTTTCCGGAATAAGTGATAATAAGTTTAAACCATGTTTATCCTGCACCATTCAGGCATTAATGGCTTTATTTTCTTAATTATATTAAATTACCTTGTATGTTTAATTTGGCAACTTTTTCTTTTCAACCAATTTAATTAAATGACCCCCAAAAATTAACAGCCTCGATAAGCTGCTAATTCCGGGCGTAACGAGCCAGGTATTTCTACAATTCCACGGTATAGTTGATTCAACTGTGATATTATGAACCAACTTTTCCATGGTTTAATTTTTATGAATGGAGGCAGAGGGGACAAGGAGTGAAACCTCCAAAGTAGCGACTCCCCACAGGCGGGTCGTTAACTGGTGGTTAACATTTGTTATTCATTTCATAGGTTGCTTGTTCCGTGAATTTAGTTCGTTCTGGTTGGAACAGAAGCCGGCTTCTGTTATGGAATTTAACCGAATTAGAGAAGAATTTCGTGAGAATATTATTTGCACTCTTCAAAATCCAGCTGCAGTTTTAGCCGTAGATGATCCGTGCGCCAAAACTGATATAGGCAGCACCTCGGTTCAATCCTTCACATCTCAGGATTTTGATTGACATATTAAATAATAATATATTAATAAGGTATGTAAATCCTAGGTTTTGTCCAACCAGTTCCTATTTTCTGTCGATATATTGCGAGGAACTGGCGCCAAGAAAGAGCAATCTCGAGCGTTTTGTTCCTGCCGTTGGTCATATCCTCATACTTTGCGCATTTAGGTATGTGATTGATGTGAAGACTGTGTCCTCCGCAGAGACGTTTATTGAGGATTCTAGTTTAACACGCGGGCTGTATACCTTGAAAATATAAGGCATTCGGGAAATTGATGAACGCGCGCGGCAGCATAGTCTCTTATTTTCTGAGATGTGTATGATGATACAGCCGGCATCCTTGATTCCGTGATGTTATGCTAACTCTAATCCCTCTGAGCATTTGGGAGAGTAAGTACACATCCCGCGTCCATTCACAGATTACCCGCATGCCTAACAATTCACGGGTATATAGCCCGCATGTTTAACTAAAAACGTCGTCGGGGGAGAGAGGGGAAGAGAAATGCATGCGCGAAACAGGATATTAGCCAATCGTGTATTTATCGAGTCGTCATTTATCGAGTCGTACAGTATATTTATCGAGTTTGCAAAAGGGAAGCAAACTGGCTTCGTGGGGAAGAACATACTATATTATTCATATGTGACACGATGATTTTTATAATTAAAAACTTGTAAACATATGTCAGGTTTGGAAATTTTACATATTCAGTAGCATAATTTTCCCGCCTTTTCAGTGGAAGCATTTTTATATGACTAACCTCTTTGTTTTTTATCAATTCTTTGTATTTTTGTACTAATGTGGCCCAAATTGGGATTCACCTTCCCCGTGCCGGTTTTTATCTATGTAGCCTCCCCCTGGGGACTTCTGGACTGGGGGATTAGTCAAAGGTGGGGGGGAGGGGGGTTAAACAGAGGCTGGGTGCTTCTTGCATTCTTTGACTAATTTGCATGTAATACACAAAATACGAGTCGAAATGTCCAGATTGTTTCGAACCAGACAGCTGGTACCAGGCTTTAACCAGGCTTTATGAATGATCTTCCAGCTAAAGTGAATCCGGACAGCCATCGATTTCACTTTAATGTCACGTACTACAAAGAAGTATTGGGAGTCCTAAAGTCAATCAGCGCCTCGAACTAGCCGCTGGTCTGGATAATATCCCTCCTAAGCTGGTCAAAGATGCTGCAGAATAGACCGCGAGCAGTCCCTCGGGAGAAAGGAGGGACTGCCGACAACACGTCAAGAAACGAAATACGCGTTGCCCGCGCAACGCAAAATTCCCATCAACGTGCCTGTCAATCAAATCTGATATGTAGTAATTATGCTATAAATAATTTCCAGAATATACATGACATTAACGGTTCCTGTTGGATAGATTTAATTGGATATAAGTAATGTTTATGCAAAGGCGGAGCCAACTTGACAAGAGCGAAAAGTGGGCGTATTTCGTTTCTTGATGTGTTGTCGTCCCTCCTTTCCCTCCCACGCCCGGGAAGTTAGGTTCCCGTGGAAAGGAGGGACCGCTCGCAGTCTAGCTGCAGAGGAGCTTGCCACACCATTTTAAAACACCCTTGTAAACCGTAGCCTGACGTGTGGACTTTTTCCAACCGCTGAAAAAGCTGCCAAGATATCACCAATTTATAAGTCCGAAGATAAAACGGCTCTTGACAACTTGACCCATTTCAGTACTACCAGTGTTTTCGAAAGTACTGGAAAGAATCGTCTATAATCGCTTGTCATACTACCTCGAGGAAAACAAACTTCTTAATGATTCCCAGTATGGATTTCGTCAAAAGCGATCAACCAAGCATGCCGTGACAATCCTCATGGTCGACGTCAGAACAAGTATGGACAACCAACAGCTGACAGGGGCAGTTTTACCACGCACGTCTCCTCAACAAACTACCTTCATATGGCATTAATGACGCTGAGCCAATGTGTGTATCAAGTCATTTGCTTGCTCGAACTCAGGTTGTAAGCTTCGAAGGGACGTTATCAGACGAAAATTACATCACTCACGGAGTACCCCAAGGTTTCATCCTTGGCCCTCTTCTGTTCGCGCTACTAATTAATTAAATATGCAGTGTTTTGTTTTGCTTATATCTACAAATTTCGATCGCACTGACGCAACGGACTTAGTAGGTGGTTTTCCACCAACATTGATCCAGAATTGTGCTCTTTATTCTTTGCGGTTCGGAATTGATCTATTTCAACGTCTCAAAATAATTTGTCATGTGGTGCTACATATGTTTCCCTTTTGTTAAACAACAAAGGGCAGTCGAGGGGGGAGATTTTAGTTGGTAAGCCCAAAATTAAAGAAAAGTCTTTTCGGGTTTAGTAGGGTTCAGAACGTTTAATTCGTTCGCTACCCAAAATCTATCTGGAGCCAATATTGTGGCAGTGCGTACCTACATAATATGACGACGTTCTGAAGCAGAAGTGATCGGTGTTTGTGACTCGTTCTTTATAAAGATAATTGCTTATTGACTTTTATTGAAATTTCCAATCACAAGGGCTGTTCATCAGTATAGGTACGCGGAGACTCGCTTTGTGTAGCAGCTATTCTAACTGCCATTAATGCAGTTAAAACTAATATCTCCTTTGTTACTAAGCTGTGGGAAATGTTACGCACGAGTGCTCCGGAAGTAAACATAACAGAGAATCTGTTTTGCAGCACAGCAAGTGTTATACGTTGCACTAGGACTGATCCCTTTATTCAAGATTATCTTGGCTGAACTGACTGCCAAACTAAATTTAACCAGCAACTGCATTTGGTTTTATGTCCATCACATTTCACTCCCACGCTGATGGGATATGAGGTGTGATATGTAATACAGCACGGTAGGTGTATACCACGTCTTCACAACAATTGAGGTAGATGCTATTCATCATATCTGAAGAATATTGTTATCTGAAGAGTTTTGCTGTTATATAGAATGGCCGATGAACGTAGTGCTTTAATCCCATGAGGTATGGAAACAGTTGCCAGGTGTTTTCATGAATATGTCGTGCTCGCTTCCATCGTAATCACTTGATATTACGCCTTAATTCTTAAATAAAGGCGATGCTTATTGTGAAACACATGCAGTGTGATTGATCAGGGAATGGCAAGCAAACACCGAAGAATACTTTGTTTTTTATTTATCACCGCTACTGGGATTTACATTCTCTACAACTGGACATATGGAATAAACGCCACAAGCCCTTACATGAGAAGTTCTTCAAGTTCGTTTGTAACGCGTGCCAATATGACTGTGGGAAATTTGTCAAAGCTTTTAACCAAAACAACATTTATACGCATAAAAGAAACTTTTTCCAAGATTAATAAAGAATTTCGCCGTCAAAAGAAGCAAATGTTAGCGAAAAGTGTTAGTTCGTTGGAAAGTACACAAGAGTTGTATCTATCTTGCCCTTCAGACCTGTTTTTGCTAATTTTGGTTCCAAGCCGACCAAATTCTGTACTCAATCGTATTGCCATGCGAGTAAGTTGGGCTCGAAATTTTAAGCCATCGAAAGAAGGAAACTTGAGTGGTAGTTTTATTTATCAGGTAGTTTTTGTAATAACGGAGCACTCGGCAAAAAATGGCAATTTAATAAATGAGTCAAAAAAATTTAGTGATATCTTACGAGTGGATCACGACAGTAGAAATCTGACAGTAATACCCGCTATTTACCGTCTTCTTTCACGGAAATGTAAACCAAAATTTCTTTTAGTGCTGGATAGTGATAATACTTATGTTAATGTCGCCGAGGTTTTGTCATGGTTATCAAAACTCAATCCAAAAGTAAAATATGCAGGAAGTGTTAGACAGAGTTTGGCTGCGGAAAATCTATCAAACACATCAAACAATGCTCAAAACTTCATACCATACTGTGTCGGAGGAGTGTACGTACTAGCTGGAAAAATACTGAAGAGAATCCTGTATACTAGCAAGGTCATTCCTCCGTCGAAGTACGGTACAAATGAAGCTATGTATGTAGGAACATTGACAAATTATATCGGAATTAAACCTTACAATGACGATAGATTTTCATCACATCCGTTTGAAGATTTAAATATTCGTGATATTGATCCATGTACAGTGAAGAAAGAAGTCTTTGTTCATCACGTGTTTCGTCTACGGCATATATTATTATATACTAAGATGATTGTTGTAGGAGAACAACCATGTGTTTCTAATTATGAGAGTTGATCAGGAACTGTGCAATTTTGTGACTGCAAAGCGGGGCTGGTCTTGAGATGTCTGAGATGACATAAGTTTTTAACTTTGAAGCCTCTTGTAGAGGGATTTGTGGCAGTGGCGTAACGCAACCGCTGGGGGCCCTCCGTCAATCGGCCACTTTGGGCCCCTTTGCTCCACTAAAAATAGGCTCCAAAAATTTTTCTCGGAACAATTTATTTTTGGCGACCTCCCACCCCCCCTCCCCCCACGTCGCCAAAAAATTTTCGGACATTGTACCATTTTAGGGGTCCAAAATTTTTTCCGGACATACCCAATGAAATTGCAATTAATTCATTCTAGTATCTCGTCCTTAACCTCATCCGCGACGTACTTAATCCGTCGCAGCTTCGGGAAAGTTCTCGACGGATTTTGCCTTTTCCAGAGAATGGGTTTTTTTTATTCAATTCAATTAATTCAATTCCCCAGAAATGTGCTATCAAATTTTTTAAGGTCATTTTTGTCGGGGGCCCCTAAAGTTCGGGGGCCCCCCGTCACTGGACACCCTGACACCCTCCCGTTACGCCACTGATTTGTGGGCATGAACATTTTGAAAAGTGTATGCCCAGAATTGAATTTCCAGCTATTTCCCACAATAATTCTGTTTAACCATGTGTACCGCCTGATGATAGGCAGTGAAATCAGTATAAAGATTGTAGTATCGTGCACGTATGACTGAAAAAAAGGACAATTACACAAATCAGTATGTTATATCAAACGGTATTAAGTTGATCATTAGAAATTACTCTGCTCTGAAATAATGAATTTATCACATATGTACGTATGCTCAAAAGTCCAAAGGTTGTCCATATGTCCAAAAGTTGTGCCTGCTTATGATTGTGGAGTGGAACCTGCCTCGTCCCCAGGCGCTAATAAAAAAAATTTCATGCGAGTCACTATATGAAAGGTTTACATGAAGTAGTGCGTCACATTCTAGGCGCGCAAAGGGGAGTGGCCATAACCCCCTGCGCTTGTTCATCGCGATGCACTACTTCATGTAAATCTTTCATATAGTGACTCGCATGAAATTTTTAATTAGCGCCTGGGGACGAGGCAGGAGTGGAACTTCATCAGTACAGTCCTGGTACAATACAGTGCGCCACCACGCGTACTTTAGAGAAGGTGTAAATGCATTCAGAATGTTGAAGCTGCATATCATTGTATTTTGTCCCAAAAAGGGCAAGACAGAGAAACTTCATGAGTAAAAAATGGAAAAATTAACAAAACGAATTAACTAGACTATCGTACGGAGTATGCATGACTCTATACACTTTACAAATGAACTACCATAACACAATTTATGGCACCGATTGCATGGATAGCCTGTTAATTTCAATTTACGTCTGAAAAAAATGAGTATAGCCTACCTTGTTTTACTATACTACTTTACACACCCTTCGCGTGAAAATTATTGCATGGGGGAGGGGGGCTGAAGCCTCTCGGTGAGCGAGAGTTGCAACTCAAATCTCATCAACTTTCATCCTCGTTTGACCGGGTCCTTCGAAAAAGGCTATAAAGTTAATCCATTATTGAAAGTTAATCCGCGCAATGGATAAAGTTTTTTTGTTGAATTCCAAGAAATAGTTCAACGTTTGAGATTGCGAATACAGCTCTAATTACGACGCAGCTCTAACGTAATTTAGAGAAAATATTTTGAGAATAATATTGCACAGTAGGGATCATGATATATATACGTAGAAAAGATTTAAAATTTTGGGAAAATTAAATCCTCTGCTATTAGTGAGAAAAGCTAGTACTTTATTCAAGCTCAGTACCATAATAGGTATATCTCGTGCAGCCGTCTGCCGTTGGGGTAACAATGTTTTGTTTTGAAATCGGCTTAGAGAGTACCTAGCCTAACAGCGACCGTCTTGTCAACCCATGCAGGGTTAATAAGTTGTTAAATAAACACCCATTTCAAATATATATCTTGAGATATCCGATTTAGGAACTATAAAGAGAATGAAAACAATGTCTGTTTCCGATGTTGTGTTTGTCCTATCTGAGTAAGCTTTGAAATTCACACTTTTAAATGTTGTCCTAACTAATCCTTACCTTTAATCCAATGCCCCTTTTCATAGCTTTGCCAAAATCTCTGTGATTTTGTAGCTTGCATTATTGTTTTGTAAATTTCAACGATCAAACGTATAATTGCAATTTGCAAGGTCCATGCCCATAGGTTGTAGTTTTTATATAGGACAATGGCGAGAACAAAGCCACTTAGCTACGGTTTCGACAGCAGTAAACTTCTCCCCGGAAAGTGTATGCCTCAAGCAAGACTCAATAAAACACTCGTAAGCGGTAAAATGGTTTGGATGCTATTTCCAAAAAGCAATTATTTATCGCCACACAGAAGGATCCAACCCCACAAGGAAATTAATAATAGGATTTAAATTTGTCTCCATTATATTAGTCGCTGAGGTTCAGCCAATTTCTAGATAAAGATCCCAACATGCATTTAAAAGTGTATAACTTGTCCACTGGTCAAGTCAGTAAAGCGATGCCTCATTGGCTGCAATGATATTTAGTTCTATCGAGTGAGATGCCCAAAAGTCCGTACACCTCACATTGGCATCACCCTATCAGGGCCCGCGGAGCGTAATAGAGAGTGGGGGGGCTAAATCATCAATAAAACCCCCAATTAATTAATTTAGAAAGTTTCATTTAGATTTCTATTTTAATAATTTTGGCTGTCAAAAAAAGTGGGGGGGCTAAAGCCCCCCCAGCCCCCCGTCTCCGCGGTCCCTGCCTATAGTATATGCACATGAACTTGCGGTTTGAGCTCGAACAGAGAGCTCGACAACAGGACTAATAAAGTCCCAAATTAAGTCGTGCCATCACAGGAGGCCCAGGCTCGATTTGCCCGCGCCCGCCTGTGCCTTCCTTATAACGAGGGAAGGACGGAGACATTGAGACCAAAATAGCCCAGACTTGGCATATGTCACACGAAACTATCCTCGATTTTTCGCTTTTAATGCATTTCCTTCACGATTAATCGATATCCCCTGCAAGAATGATACCGTATAACTCTCAAAACAACGATGCTTTAATCAAAAAGCTTAAATTCGCTCTGAAATCCGTGAGGGAATAACAAAATTCGGCCAAAATATATCCGCGTGCCCGGTTTGCTGTGCAAAAAGCGGAAGTCGTTCAACAACTCAAAAACACTCAACCCTGATTGGACAACGAATTTCAACAAACATTTCAAATTTTTTTAACAGTACTGTTATAATTTCAATCATACAATCAAAACTATTCACAAACGTTATAAAGTGTAAATATTACTGCAAGTATATAAAACTGTAGTACGTTAATATGTATAATAAATTGTATTTCACATTGTCTTTGTTAAAAAAATTTGAAATGTTTGTTGAAATTCGTTGTCCAATC
>CACRXK020013392.1:0-14086 GCA_902702795.2 Paramuricea clavata
GGCGCGGCTTAATCAAAGAATCGCCCCGTTGAACCAGAGCCTTCGCGACATTTCAATTTATTATTTACTGTCGAAGGCTCTGGAATCCAGGGTACTGGTAGAATGAAAACGCCCCTAAAAGTGAAAAAAAATACTGAATTTTGTCAAAATACACGTACAAGTGTAACTTGTAGGCAGGGCCGCCGAGACAATTCGCGGGGCCCAGGGAAAATCTTCCCTGGGGGCCCCATGACATCATTATTTTTAGGCTAGATCCAACTAAACCTTAGCTACACGCGTAAAAACGCTGAGCCTGCTGCTTTACAGGATTGAAAAATGTTTTGATGCCCGCGTTGTTCACATTTGTTTAATATTGAATATGGAATATATGACTGTCTACATACATAATTAGTCATTATATAACTACAGGTGGTATAGAAATAGAAGACCTTTAAAATAGTCCCGCATTGTTATAATTTCAATGCCTGAACCGTGCTAAGTGTACGAATGCATAAAATATTGACACCTACAGTACTTTGTGTTGAGAGCAATGGGGGTCAAGAACGAAAGACACGGTGCCTGATATTTTGATAGATGTAAAATGGAATCTTAAGGTTTTATTTAATACTTGTGTTTAAAGACTTAAGCGACTTGTCAGAAATTACCAGGGGGGGGGGGGCTTAAAAGAACAAGTTGAAAACTGTGACCCCCCAGCAAGGATGAGCATGAAATATCATGCCCTCCCCTTGCCCGTTGCCAAAAAATTCATGACCCCTCCCCTTTCCTGCTGAGCAAAGTCCATACATATCCAGGCAACATTTATACAGATATAGTATATTGTTTTACTTTTTTATAAATATTAAATATCAAATATAAAATATTTAATATTATTATATGGCAAGCATTTGTTTTGATGAATCGCGCAATTTGATTGGCTACTGACGAGGTAGGATTCTCTCGTATTGCCCACGAGCAATACGCAATTTTTACTGTCCTGCGGAAGAGAGCCGAGTTTTAAACGGCAAAAAGTGTCGAAAAGTCTTTCAAACTACCTTATTATAGAAAATTAACGATGCACTTTATTAACGCGACATAAATTAACGCGACATCAAATTAACGCGGATTGCTTCTAGATCTTTTAAAACATGGTTATATTAACGCGAAATCTGATCTCCATGGTTGAAAAATTAATTAAATTTAACGCGAATCGGATAGTGAACTGAGTTGAGGGGAGCACTGATGTTTTTAGTTTGCGTTAATATGTTGTATTTTGATATTAGAAGAGTTAGTATTATATAAAACAAAGCAATGTCTTTTTAACTAACGATAAATCAAAATTACATAATTAAAATTAGCGATGACATAATTTAACATTAATTAAATTAACGCGAATTTTTAAAATCCGCGTTAATAAAGTGCATCGTTAATTTCCTATAATATGGTATTCAAAACGAAGAAAAATAGACCTAAAATAAAGAAAAGGAGCAACTGCTGTGGTTAAAGAACTTTCTCAATACGTTTTTGTTAGCGAAAGTCAAAATTTCACGGTAAAGTTTACAGTGTTTATAACTATTAAACAGTCAGCAATAGTTGTGTTTTGTATGTGAAGAGCTCCGAATTTTATTTCCAGATAGCCAGAGAAATTTGACACCATCCTAAATAAAAAAATACAGCTAAAGCAGACACATATTTATAATTTTCCCCTGAAAATTTCTTTTCTTGTTAGATAAAAAGAAACGTAAACATCAGATGAAGCGAACTAAAAACGTACTTGTCCATACTGTTTATTAATTTTATTGTTTTCATATTTGTTGTCTTTGATTAAATGACGAAATACCTCGTATTTTTCTTGAAATGCTATCCAAACTGTATTAGTATTCATTATTCAAAGTGCTGTAGAGTAGTTTTACTAACCAAGAGAACATTTTTACAATTGTTTTTTTTTTTCAATTTTCGGACTGTGTACTTTGACATCGCATGACCTTTTTCCCATTTTTACAAACGTACAATACCATATAATAAAAAACTTACTGACCTCAACCGTTCGGACAGTGCGGGGAAATATCCAACCTCGGTCCTGCTGCATTTATTGACCTCGCTATCGCTGAGCCAATACAGCAAAATCTCGGTTGGATATTTTCCCGTACTGCCCTTACTCCCGGTCAGTAAGTTATTATTATTAAACACTCAATATGGATGTATAGTAGAACTAGATTCTCCAATTTCATGCAACACAATGTCTTGATCACTTTTGCATAGCCTACTCTCTTCACCTTCTTGATCTTCCTCGTTATAGACTATATCTTATAAAGTGATGTTTATAAAATACTGTTTTAGACTATTTATACATGCAATAATCAATGTGTTCTCAAGATCTGTTCTATAACCATGAGGGCTTAAATTTTATGAGCCTCCCTTATGAAAATTATCGTTTAAATTTTTATGACCCTCCCTTTTCAATGGTTCAGTTTTTAATGACCCATCCTTTTGAAGGGCTGAAAAAATATTTTAAATCGTTCGTTCATAAACACTACTCCTTCACAAATGTAATTATTCATTGCTAAACAGAAGTATTGTTAAATGAACGGTTCATTTCACAAGTACGGTGAAATACTCGCGTCCGATCTGTATGTATGGGCATCTAACAATGCCAATACAGATCGGCCGCTCGTATTTTATCTATTACTTAAACAATTCGATCATTAATTTTCTCTCAAGTTCATCCTGCGAATTCCTTTTCACTATAAACATTAAATTTTACTTTTTCTTGTTTCATAGACATTGACGAATGTGATGATGAATCTGATCCCTCTTACGATTGCAATGAGAACGTAACCTGCACATATACACCCGAATCTTATACCTGTGTTTGTAAGGAAGGTTTTGGTGGAGATGAATTTGATTGCATAAGTTAGTAAATTAACCAAACAAATTTCCCAAAATTATTTAAAACGACACAATATACATCATTGTCTCAATATTAAGCCACGCATAGGTTGAATTAGGATTAGCATAACGGTGTGGGCAACGGTTTGGACCATCATTAGAATTGCAATTTTCATACGATAATTTATCCGAACTATTTTATCCATACGAAAAAGCATTTCTGAATTTCCAACGTTTTGCAAACGAGAAAACGGCAAGTTGTTCGCTTTTTACAGCCTTTATACACGATTAAAAACACAATGATAATACTCTCACAAATTGTATACAGGTTAGCAAATGAAGTCTTAAAATTTAAAACGTTTAAAAAAAATTTTTTCAAAAAATAATCGGCCGAAAGGGCAAAGTTAAAAACATAAACAAAATAAAAAATATTAAAAATATCCGAAAATTAGCAAAGTATATATGAATTCAGACCTTGTGTACCGGGTGTCCCAAAAAAAGTACTCCAGTTTGATTCCTAATAACTTCTAAACAAGTAAAGCTTTTAAATAGAGCATCCAATAGAGGAAGGACCAACTTAGATTTTGATATATTACAGTTGTATTTCACTTAAAAATTCTCGGAGATATTAATGTTTAAAATCGGGAGCATATTACTGGATGTGTCTGAAATATGCAAAAAACGGCGTATCAAATATTAATCAACATTTGCCCGACTGAAACATACACTATTACCAGTAAATAAATGACACCTGACAAATTGTTTATTATGAAACAAAGTATTATTATCTGCAAAATACAAACAAGATTTATTCTTCCGAAATCCGCATGTGTTCCTAGCACGAATATATACGTTTCCTTATTTCATGAGACCACTGCATCGCGAAGAATCGTCATGGATCGTCGTTCGTAGTTCATAGTCGTTCGTAGTTCAGAATTAGGGCATGCTGTCACAATGGAATTGTGAAGCTCTTCTAACTTCTGCAACGTTCTGAAATCCTGTTAAGAACACCCAAACTCTTTTGCCTTTTCTTAATCTTGGCAAGTTCAGAATAAACTGAGAATGAAACACAATCAAACCAAACAACTCCATAAGACATAACAAGCAACTCCCCAGAGACATCCAACGTTGTTGGAACAAAACGTATAACAAAGTAGTAGCGTTGATACTGTGATGCATGTGTATTTGCAAAAAGCAATATTATTTCCTTCATTAAAGAATAATATTCATCCTGCTCTAACCGAGAAATAATCAACTCTGTTTTGAACCCATGAAAAACGTTAAAAAAATTAGGCTATTTAAGAAAAATTTAAGCGTCTGCCTTGCAAGGTTTTTATGTACCTTTAAGTTTGTAAAGACCTATTAAATACTTCCATAATTTCGAGCGTTCATATTTCAGGAAACAATGAGCTAAGGTTTACATGTAAGATGTTTAAATCTACGCCATATCCCTTACAAATCCTAACGTTATTTCTGTTTGATAGCTTTACTTGTTTAGAAGTTATTATAAATCAAACCGGAGTATTTTTTATATATATATTATTATATAATAACTGTTTATTATATACCGGGCGTCCCCAAAAAATTACTCCAGTTTGATTTACAATAACTTCTAAACAAGTAAAGCTTTCAAACAGAAATAACTTGAATTAAATAGAGGAAGGGCTAACTTAGATTTTGATATATTACAGTTGTATTTTACTTAAAAATTATATATATATTTAAAAAATTCATTAATAATTCAGGAGCAAAACACAAAGAAAAATCATAAGCGTGTCGTGGTTTTATATGTGATAAAAAATCACGTTAATTTACATAAAATTTAGCTTTGATTTTCTCGGTTTAGACAAAGTTTATTTTAAAAATTACTTCGCCAATAAACTCGTATAAGATGAGTCGTTTTTTAAGCTATTTAAAGCACTTGTAGTCGTGTTTTATCACATATAAAACACTCCGCTACGCGTCGTGTTTTATATGTGATAAAACATTTCTACGCGTGCTTTAAATAGTACAGCAAGAGATAGCTTTCCTTGTTGTTTCGTGAAATAAAGTTCATATGAAGTAATTCAATTTTGTCTTCTAATCTTATCAGCTCTACTACGGTATTGAGCACTCTACTCATATATGATTCCAAACTCGATACTTGTCTATATATATATATATATATATATATATATATATATATATATATATATATATATATATATATATATATATATATATATATAATTTCTGAGATGATAGTCATTATCATTATTGCTTCGTGCAAAAAAGAATTCTCGAAGACAGGGGGCAGTACCATTATTAAGAATGTTGTATACCAGAACCACTTTATTAAATCTAAATCTGTTTTCAAGATTTTTCCAGTTAAGCCGTTCAAGGAGCTCAGAGGAGCTCATGGATATATATATATATATATATATATAGTTCCATCATTCAATTATCACAAGCAAGCTATATTAATATAGAGCGGGAAAATTTACAGTTCACTTTACAATTTGGTTTACCTAAGTAATAGACATCCCTCCGATAGTTTGGTACAAAGAAACATTAACATTGTCAATTTTGTGACGGAACTATCAGATATTGAGGCATCCTTTTATTCACCCGCCCATAGGTTGCCCAATACCTATGCGTGTTAAACATTTAACTAAAATTATTCAAACATTTGATGAAACTGTTTCACAAGACAAAATGTTTAGATAATTCATTTCTGTAGTTTTGGTTGCGTGCTACGGGCCATGTCACTCACTGTATACTATTAAGTTATGTTTATTCCCTACTAAAGGCTAATTGAATGGAATGACATTACAATTCGGACATTTTAAAGGATAGAGCAATATCATTCTGATCATCTAGGAATTGAAAATGGAAAAATAATTTAATTTTTCATTTTTTAAACGAATGAAAAATTGTTTTTATCAAAAATAAACCGATTTTCATGTTTCAAAATTGTAAAGAAATGAATGACCCTATAATACCCACGAATTGAAGAAGTGTTAGATTTTTACTTTTGTCACTTATGAACATCTCTTCATTTAGACATTGACGAATGTTATGCGGGAACTCATAATTGTCATGCTAATGCGACCTGTACTGATACAGTTGGTTCCTATACCTGCGCATGTTTTGCAGGTTTCACTGGAAATGGGACATACTGTGAAGGTAGGAGAAAAACTGACTTCCTTTATTAAAATTAAAGGAGAGGTGCTTACAAGGCTTGCGAAATCATGGTTTGACATGGCTAGTGCTTGGATGGCTAGTGCTTGAGCCATTTTACAAGACTTTCGATTTTTGTTAAACGTTTTCCTCTGCGAAATCAACTTTCAAATGGACTGGTATTTAATTGACGTTATTCAATTGAAACGATAGTTTTCCAGCGTGGGTTTTAGAATATTGTTTCCCGGCCAAAACCAAGTCTTTCTTGTATCAGTGGGTTTTAGTTTTTAATGTGATCCTTCACATGGTGATCAATCAGCATTAAGAGTCAACATGCCAACTGTATCGGTCTCCCATCCTTGTTACAATAATTACATAAACACTTAAGGAGGCTCCCTATAGCAGCATGCGGGATGTTCGCGGGATCAGTGCGTGGACTATCCCACGCAACCGCACGAACAAAACAAAACAAAAATTGACCCATGCCATTAAAAGCTATATCATTAGAAGCTATGTCATTAGAAGCCATGCCATTAAAAGCTGTATCATTAGAAGCTATGTCATTAGAAGCTATGTCTTTAGAAGCTGTGTCATTAGAAGCCATGTCATAAGAAACTGTGTCATTAGAAGCCATGCCATTAAAAGCTATATCATTAGAAGCCATGTCATTGAAAGCTATATAATTAGAAGCCATGTCATTAGAAGCTGTGTCATTGGAAACTATGCCATTAGAAGTCATTACCTCGGGTCGGTACGACACCGAGGTCATAAATTCGGCTCCTATTTTTAGTGTGAAGTGTTGAGTTCAATATAAAACTGTATGTTATCCAAATATTAGTATGACGTAATACTGAGAGACAAATACATGATGGGATTGTTGTGTTGTTAGTTGAACTCCCTCATGAAAGTGACTTACTGTACAAAAACTACATTTGTAATAAACGTGAAAATAAAGAGTGATTTCATTACAAAAACGGTGTTCTAAAGTCATAGCTTCATCAGAGTATATACATGCAGCAATTCTGCATATGATACGATTATATATCTCCAGGCCAAAAACTAGCTACGAAGTGATGTTTTTTAATTTTTTAAAACATACACTATCAAGTATCAACTGTAAAACATTTGCCAAATTACACACAAACTTTTAATAAACATTTAAAAGGTTTTTTAGAAATACTCTCGTGTTTCTACAAGATACCACAGTTTCATAGCCTTTTTCATGTTTAGCAAAAGTGCAAAACCAAACAAAAAAACACGTCCACCTGTTAGGCTGTTACGGCTTATAGTTTGAGTAAACGGCTGGGCTCAATAATTAGCTTCAACTTTAGAGGTTTTGTCCTTTCATCAATTTGATCGTTCTCGATATTCCATAGCTGTCTATGACACTCGATTGAATCGAACAGTTGACAAAAACAAAATAGTACAAAACTAGAGGGCACTCAGAGACTGCATACCTCCGCCCGCTACTGACTGACTTGGAAGTAAAAAAAGCGCAAACTATTGAAGTAATCTATTGTTGTTAGAATTTGAATGGCCTGCTGTTTGCGGTTCTTTCTATTTTATGAGTTCGAGTTGATAAAATCGAGTTATGAGTTCGAGTTCAAAAATCGAGTTAGCATTTTTGTCAGCGGTAACACAAAATAATATATGTTAATTACCCTAAATATGCCAAATTATTCACCGGCCCATGTGCTTCTTTGCAAAATGGCGGAAAATCATTCGAGTTGTCCTTCGGCTTCGAAACAGGTATGAAATTAGCATATGTTAATACAATTATTTAATGGTTTTTCTTTTGTAATTGTATTAAAATATTCTTTTAATAACAACGAATCATATTTTATTCATTGAAAGGTCATTGATGTTGAAGCAAATGCCACAGAAAGGTATAGTATTAAAAAATATGTCTTTAAAATTTCAGTGTTTTCAATGATGTTTTATATACGCCACCGTACTTTTTTATTTATAGGTTTACTATACTTATATATCTCAGATAATTTATCGTTTTATATTTACGTAGAAGTTATGCAGAGGTGGTAAAAACGGAGAAAAAAACGCTCATTTACATAGTGGATTCTGATGAGGATGACGATGGAGTACAACAGTCAAGAGACACGGTTAATTTGCGTATGGAAAGCAAAGAGCATGTAATTGAGAACTTTGGGAAGGTAAATTTATGCTTATAACTAAATTTGTAATGTATCTTAAAGTATTTTTAAAGTCCTTTCATATTTATCGTTATGCACCTATCAATGTTAACCCCCAGAGGGGGTCGGGCATATGTGGGGTATTTAATCATCAATTGCATCCCCACCATGGGGATTTTGATCAGCATTTTGGCCCCGAATTGGGGCAATTTGAAGCGAATGACATTTATTTGCAAAATGGTGGGGCATTTGAGTTTGACCAATATTTATTGCCTGACGGTGGGGCATTTGATTGAAAATTTGCTCAAAAAATCAAATACCCCACCCATGCCCGACCCCTCCCCCCTCTAGGGCTTAACATTGATAGGTGCATTAGTTTTTGGCAAACGCCAAAGGCGTGAGACTGACTAGGGGTGTCCAGGGGCATTCCCCCGGAAAATGTTTTGAAATATAGAGCCACTGAAATTCGATTTAAAGCATTTTTGGGATGTAATCTTGCATAATTCCCAATCTTATAAAGTGCATCGAAGGCATTTATTTTCCCTGACATTTCACCTTGCAATTAAATAAATTGAAAAAGTCACCTTCAAAAACAGGAGGAGTGATCGAAGTGACCATGTTTCCCCTTTTTGATGCTGGGGGGGGGGGGAGAAGAAAATCCCAATGTGATTTTGATCAGAAAAGTTGCATTTAAATAAATTTTAGGTTATGATTTATTGATATAAATTCTAGGTTATGATAAATTCTAGGGTATGGCATGTAACATGTACCCTCTAGCCTCCCCCCCTGGCTACGCCACTGCCGATACATTTAGTGTTATTTGTTTTACAAGGCCAATTCTAAAATCAAAAGGAAACTAGATGAATTTGAATGGTGGGATGAAGAGTTGTACAACCCTGGCGCCCCAGTATTGCCTCTTGGTCTGTCTGGAAGTCCAAGAACTAAAGTATGTACTGTACATATAAAAATGTAAAAAATTCCACAACTTTTTAATTATTTGTTTGCCTTGTTTGTTTAAAAAGGTGTTTCTCACATCCTGCTACATTTTATGGTTTTATATATAGTTTTAGATTTCAATTGTAGAATATGTAATTATACATACACCAGCATCATGTAATATTGCCGATTGAGGAAATATTGTGTGAGCTTAGAATTAAAACTCTTTTTTGTAGTGTAGTGAAGATAGCAAAAATTTCAAGGGCGAAAGCAGTAAAAGCAAGGATTACAAATAAGGCACGCGAATTTACCGATGTAGAAACGTTGTCAAAGTTAAAAAGTGCTATGAAGAAACAAATGAATCCGCATGGATACAGTTTCGACGCTGTTACTAAACTACGAGAAAAGACCAGAGAAAAGGATCGTTTAATATATTCGTTTAATAATAGAGAAATGAATCCATCCAATCCTACGTATGTTTTTAAAACAAGCACAGTTTCACTAAATATTGCTTTGAACATGCAGCAGTCTGCAGATCATTTTATGCGAGAAGAGTACTGCTACTTTGACGGTACTCATTCTCGTTGTCATGGACTTAAGACACTGGCATTGTGGACTTATCATCCTTTGCGGCGTAAACTTGTAAAACTTGTCACAATGGATTGCGAAAGAGAAAACCAAGAATGCATTTCGCTTTTTTGGAAGCTGTGGAATGATGCCTTTTCGGAGATTTCCAAGAATCCTGCCTACACATTTGACCCAAAAGGATGGTGCATGGATGAAGCAGGGGCTAACTGGTCCGCAATAGAGGAGGTATTCGGATCAGAGGCATTGTCTAAATGTAAATCTTGCGAATTTCATTTTAAAGATTGCAGAAACCGACACAGACGAGTGCTGTCGACACAAGAAGAAAAAGATAAGTTTACTGAGCTAACGGATCGAATGCTTTATGCCACCACCACTTCAACATATCAAAAAAATTTAATGGAACTTCTTAACTTTATTGATGAAGTTAGAAGACCTAACCTTAAGTCATGGGTTAACTGGTGGCATAGATAAAGAAGTCCGCTCAGCACACACAAGAACAAGGCGTCCTCAAGAATTTACCAGATCTTTGGAACTCGCTAAGCGTTATAGACTCTGCGTAACATCTGTCGATTACCGAACAGAGGTTAACTGCAGATTTGTTTGCAAATGCCATGACGATGACATAATTGTTACGATCGCACAGAAGCCAATATGCTTAAAAAATGGAGACATTTGTAAATACACCAGAAACGGGACACAAGTTTGCAGCCATATCTTATACGTATTGCTCAACAAGGTTGGACTAGAAGAAGATGATGGAAGACTCAACCAGATTGCGTATACAACTAGTGAATTAAAGTCCATGCTGGCTAAATTTGCAACCAAATCGCCGTCCCATGTATTAGTTGGTCAGGCATCAAGTGCCCCAGTACCGACTAAAAAGAGTAGCGAGTGGAAACTGCAAAGAATGCCACTCCAGGGTGGACCTAAGCCAAAATGTAAAGGCTGCAGCAAGCGCGTTTTTAAGACTGGTGAACTTTGTGTTGCTGTCATTGGGAAGTATACTCCTAAGCATAAGGATAAGGACGCCAACCACTTTCAAGTTGACGCAACATATCGTTATTGTCATAAGTTGTGTTGTATAGCAAAATCAAGTTTGCCTGCTCCCAAAAGAATCCTGCTTGACACTGACTTACAATTAACGCCGGAAGAACTGGACTCGTTGCAAAATTTACCTATTGTTTCTACGTGAATTGACAAATCTATATAATATGATCTCCTATATATAGAGACTATATACAGTAACGTTGTTGTTGAAGTTTGTTAAACCATTAGTATGCAGTGAGTGCTTTCGCGTCCTTCATCATCAATATACAAGGACAAATCGTATATATAGACCCAAATAAATTTTTGCTATTGTTAGAATGTCGTTTTCAATTTACGTGCACATACGGCCGTTTCTCTTAACGTTTATTCATGCTAATGAGTAACTTGCTTTCACAAATCAACGCATGCTCTTATTTCATTTCGCTTTTTATTTTAAGAAATGAAAATGTCCCCACGTTTGGCACTTGTAATCTCTCCCATTAGCTCTAAATCGTACGGTATGGTTTAAGAGGATCATGAACAATGCCATGCATGAGAAAAAGAGATGTTCACACATGCATACCCACAGAGGCATTTGGGGGACTTGTTTGGTTATAAGCTATTGGTGCAAAGAAATACGACAAGTTCTATAGAGCAACAATTGGCGCATAAAAAAAGTTATGTTTAAACACACCAAGTAAAATTTGATAGTCTGGAGTGCAAATTGGGAAATTTAAAATTAGTTTGGAATATAGTTTAGTTTTTAAAACGAACTCGCTCGTTTTTCGAACTCGTTTTTCGAACTCGATTTTCTAACTCGAACTCGATTTTCTAACTCGAACTCGATTTTGTAACTCGAACTCGATTTTATAACTCGAACTCGATTTTATAACTCAAACTCATAAAGAATACAAACTCCAATATATTGCCAACTGTTCTCAATTTCTAATGTCAAATTCTAGGCTGATTAATTAGTATATCTAATAAGATCACAATCAACTCATGTGTTTTTTACTTGCAAAGGAGAAATAACAGGGGTTTTAAATGAGGGAGGCGGGTGGGGGGCTTAAAAGAGAATTTTTGACAACTCATAAAGTTGCATAACTTCAAATAAATTATGAGAACATGTGTTACTTAAGTGGTACTAGGTCATTTCTTTGGGCTTTTTCTTTTCTTCACAGGTTCATCACTAACTCACATTTTCTCTGATATCAGGTGCAATGTCTCTTTGTGCAGCAATGGTGAGGTCATTGTAGCCAAACTGCTGGGATGTGGGATTGTCAGTCTGTCAGAGTGTCCACCTTTCGCTTGTTCATGACCAAAATAGTCCCCTAACCCATCTTACATAAACCTTTCGCTGAGAACATGAATCAGGAAACCCAACCAAGTTGTGATCAGATGTTGGGTCGACCAATGTACAACTGATTGAGTGTTCACATCTTCTGCCAAGAATACTTGTTAAAATGCATTCGGGCTTGAAATGAAGTTCACAGAGATAAACGTTGCTTGCTTCAATACGTTTCTTAAAGTCTGTAGTCAACACCGTGTCCTCAGGACTAAATTTGTCCATTCCTTTCACGCGTTTTCATTCAATTGTCAGGTTTGCTCGCTGTCGTCGGCACGAACGGACGGCAGTTTAAAGATTGAAAGCCCGTGCTTTCTGCTGCTTGAACAACCATAAAATGCACAGTTTTCGCTAGGCATGACATTTATCTTGCCATCCGACAAAAAATAGAATTGAAATAAAAAAACAACCGCTTTATATTGAAATTTCGAACGCAGGTTTTGTATACATTCTGTATATTCCTAATAAGCGATTGAGATCTGATGCAGGGAACGGACCACCTGACCCTTCAAAACAAGGTTGAATAACATAATTTGTCACGTGTTACAAGTAGCCTAACCAGTCTCCTTCGATTAACCGTGCACGAACTCAGACGTCCGACCTCAGCAACATTCTAATGTAAACAAAAGGCCATAAATAGTATCAAATTTCAAACGCTCTCAATTGTTCAAATCGCGTTTGCAGACGAGTTTTATTACGGTTTCTAATACTTCAAAGTGTCCTTTTTCCAACTATACTAGTCACTGTATGTAATTAGGTCCCACTTTTAAGAAATTCAGCGTAGAAAATAGTAGGATTTGAAAGCCGTATTTTGACACGGCGCTCTTTGTCACTAAACATTGTCACAAATGCTCTGTAATTGAAAACCTAAGTTAGTTTAGATGAAATTACGATCCGGTGATGATGTCCGGTGCTGGGTGTGAATATCAGAAATTTTGAACAAAAACTTTTGAAATTATGTTTATTTAAATTCAGCCCATTTTTTCGTTTAATTAGCCGGCGAATTTCTCCCGCGACGGTGCGAGACCAAAAAATCGCTAAAACTTTGAAACTAAATATATTTTGAAAATTCCAAACAGCATTTGTTTGTTGTTAAAGTAAATGTAGTTCACGGTAAAAGTTTCGCAGAAATTTATTTTTCGAGCCCCAAGTCAGTGGGTGGTTTTTAGAGACACACGCTCTTAACAGGGAACAATATCAACTAGTCATGCATGACTAAGTAAATTATTATACACATGAGCAGAAGCAATACTGTATAATATAAAGGTATACAGGAATACAATACAGTATACAAAACAATACACTATTTAGCCAACCTCGTTCCCAGGGCTTTTCTCTTTTTTTCATTGGGAAGGCGGGAAAAGGTCCTGGCATCGGCCGGTCTTCTATGTATTCTGATTGGTCAATGACAAGAACATTATTATTCAAATAATGCAATCTAGAATTAATTTATTCAAACTTTGGGATAAATTAACATTTTCACACAAGGAGTGTCCATTACTCCATTGTTAATACTTTGTCCGTCTAAGAAATATTTTTTGGCAAAATCTGTGCCAAAATGGCTAAATTTGATAAGATTTATACACAATTTGTCGAAGGTTAGTATTATTGATTGTTTCAAACTGTGAGAGAAGATTAATTGTGTACTAGAACACACCTTTGAGGCTCTGACCGAGTATTTAGGGCAAAATGTGCCTTCATTGAATCATTGGCTTCGTATAGCGTTAATGTTTATATTTATAAAACTAAAGTCTGGGTTTATAAACTGAAACATGACCTTTAGTTTTTGATGTTGTTCATAGTAAAGTTTAAATTGGCCTAATTTATAGTTACCACTAGAAATGCGACGATATTTTGTTATATCATATAATAATGCAACAGTGTTTACAACTTTTGAATATGTGATTTGGTTTTGTTTCAGATACTATTACATGTTGCTTCATTTTACCATAAATTGTAAAAAAGTGATTTGCTCATTTGGCTGATGTTACAGTTTTCTGATGTGTTTTGTTTGGATGAT
>CACRXK020013393.1:3281-14085 GCA_902702795.2 Paramuricea clavata
GATTTTGAATAATTCGGAAAGTGGAAATACCGTTTATGATGATTTTGAAGCTGTTGTCTGCTGACACTTGTCACTGTTTTAACATGAAATGTCTACACTTTAGCAGTTTAGGTACTTTGCATTTAAGTATAAAAACAAATATTGATGATTTCGCCATATACATGGTGTGTAAATTTGATACGGTATATAAATAGGTTATTATGACTGAAAAACTCAGTCGTACCGAGATAGCCGGATAGGCGATATTTTTGGTTTCAATACCGATATTTTCGGTATGTCGGTATACCCCGAATATTCCTGCTATATCGAGTATCATCGAGGACAGCTATTAATAATATATTAATGCATGAAAATTGAAAATGAGCAGAAATTTACAATTAAAATCCCACAGGCCACATATACGTTTTAGACGGCCTCCGTTGGCGTTCGGCTAAATACAGATTATCACGTCTTGTCAGTATAGGCTATCTTTAAAACAGGGAACGGGGAATCGGGGAATCCGATAAAAATTTTATAAAAATTTAAATAAAAATTTTATTCAATTTACAATTTATGCAATAAAAGAAAATGAAGCTTAATCGAAAGTTTGACGTCACACCAAAATTGCAGGACACGAAGTCGTGAAAAAAACCCAGTTTAATACTTTTAAACGGGCATTTAATGTAAACTTCACGCAGGATAGAAACTAAAGCGAATGTGTAATAGCCATGATTGCGCTAAATTAAAGAGTTTCGGTATGCATTGTCGCCATTTTTTGTTGGCACTTACATGTAATATAATATTTCATTGCTGTGATTGTGATTGCGATTGTCAAATATAATAGCGGTAACACGTTTGCAAGTCGCTTTTTCCTGCTGACATTCATGATGTAATATGATATTTCATTGCTTTGATTGTGATTGTCAAATATAATAGCGGTAACACGTTTGCCAGTCGCTTTTTCCTGCTGACATTCATGATGTAATATGATATTTCATTGCTTTGATTGTGATTGTCAAATATAATAGCGGTAACACGTTTGCCAGTCGCTTTTTCCTGCTGACATTCATGATGTCTGGAGTGCATGGAAGCTTTAAAATGCCATCGCTAATAAAGCGAAGGCGAATAGATCATGGTCTGCCTCCATTTGATTGGAAATTACTTAAAATTGTAGAAGAGCTCGGTAGTGGCACTTTCGGTTCCGTCCATTGCGGGACATATGGAAAAGACAAGAAGACCGTGGTTATAAAGAAGCTTAAGAGCGAATCTGGTGACGCTAAAAGCCGCTTTATAAAAGAAGCCAAAATGCTTCTTGGAATTACGCATGCAAATATACCTGCATTTCTCGGCTTTTCGGATAGTCCTTATGCAATCATGATGGATTACGTAATGCTTGACTTCCAACCATTCGGACTTGAAAAACAAGTTAGCAACTTCGAAGATTTCTGCCATTTTGTTGATGATGAATGGAACTTTGACTCGTTTGCTGATGTTCTCGTTGTCTGCGTGAAAGATGTTGTTAACGCCCTCGAATATCTACACAAGCGTGATATCGCACACAGAGATCTGAAAGCGAACAACGTGTTAATAACCAACCAGCATTATTGCCACGAAGACAAAGAATCCGTTTCGCACATTTATGCAGAATGCCCGGTTGTTTGCAAGCTGACGGATTTTGGTTTAAGTAGATCGCTAGACGCCCAAACGCAATCGATTTTACAGTCTCGTACGGAAGAAATAATTCGTGGCACACCGGTTTATATGGCTCCCGGAATTCATCTGGGCATATTGAAAAGTGCAAACCAGATCGACTTAAAAAAACCCGGATATTTGGTATCCAGAACTTGGTATCAAATTGTTTTGTGGAACACCCTCTAGTTCCCTCACCCAAAATCGAGTTTGTCTGGCCTTTCTCTAATTCTCCCACCCAACCACACCATTATTCTGCCAAACACCCGTTGCCTTCGTAACATCTCTATTATGTGCAGTTCTAAATTTTTCTTAAAATAAACCGTGCGACAGAAAACATATATGTAAACGAACTTTGCATGCACATTGACGTTTTAAAACCAATCGATCGAATAAAAGATTCGTGGTTAGACCTTGCCATTGCAAATAACCAATAGTTAACGCGTTTATCAATATAACTATGAAATACAGGCTTTTTATAAGTTTATTTTATCTTAATATACAAATTAATACCCACTTCCCAAACAACGCCGACTTCGGTAGTGGCGACTTCCGATACGCTCGCCCAGGGACGTAGCGACTGGGGGGAGGAGGGGGTAAATCGCCCCAACTGTGAAACTCAGGTACAAAATCAGGTAAAATTCAAGTTGAGATCAGTTTGAGATTTCAGGTAAAATTTGCGTAATAAAGTCGTTATTTTCGTGAAATTAATGATAACCATTTTTCTAAAATACAGTGAATTTAGATCCAATTCGTTTGCGAATTTGTTTTAGAAAACGCCAGGAAAGCAGTCCTGTAGCTTGAAAAATGTAACAATTTTCAGGGGGAGGACCCCCCAGACAGACCCCCTTCTTCGGAAACTTAGTATGACAGTGGAAATCAATGGAAAAAATTATCTATTATAATTAATGCATTTCAGGTAAATTCTTAGCATTGTCATTGAAGTTCAAATTTCAGGTAAAATCCTCCGACACCCCTCAACTTCAGATGCTTCGCTACGTGCCTCATCATCATCATCAATCAATTTTATTTAAAATCAAAACACGCTAGCCTCGCACAACTAAAAGCTGATTTACAGGAGGGGCGTGATATATAAAACAGTAGAATATATGGAATATTATATGAACCCCCCAACCTCCCCCCAACAACAAACTGAGAAAAATAAAATCAAGTAAAGTAAATAAAGAGAGTTAACTATAATTAAGTCAACATGGTTCTGAAAGGACAGTTCCGCAGTACTACGCTTAAATTGACTGAGCGAAGTCGCTCTTTTTGCGCTTGCCCTCGTGCTTTTTGCGACCACAGCGCATGAACATGACCTGTTGTTGGTATCGGTATTCGAAGTCGAACTTAAACTCTCTATTTTCCCGTACAACTCGAACGGTCGAAGTCATGAAAAACATAATCAGGCGAGAGCAAAGTACAAACTCCGCAACATTTACAAATAAAGTTTTGTTAAAGTATAGTTTCAGACTTTCAGTTGTACAAATTTATCTCTGGTCTTCAGTCTTGGTTGGTAAAACTACAGTTGGAGGCAGACCATGATCTATTTGCCTTCGCTTTATTAGCGATGGCATTTTAAAGCTTCCATGCACTCCAAACATCATGAATGTCAGCAGGAAAAAGCGACTGGCAAACGTGTTACCGCTATTACTTTTGACAATCACAATCAAAGCAATGAAATATCATATTACATCATGAATGTCAGCAGGAAAATGCGACTTGTAAACGTGTTACCGCTATTATATTTGACAATCGCAATCACAATCAAAGCAATGAAATATTATATTACATGTAAGTGCCAACAAAAAATGGCGACAATTAATTATGCATACCGAAACTCTTTAATTTAGCGCAATCATGGCTATTACACATTCGCTTTAGTTTATATCCTGCGTGAAGTTTACATTAAATGCCCATTTAAAAGTATTAAACTGGGTTTTTTTTCACGACTTCGTGTCCTGCAATTTTGGTGTGACGTCAAACTTTCGATTAAGCTTCATTTTCTTTTATTGCATCAATTGTAAATTGAATAAAATTTTTATTTAAATTTTTATAAAATTTTTATCGGATTCCCCGATTCCACGATTCCCCGTTCCCTGTTTTAAAGATAGCCTGTCAGTATACAACGTCAACGCCACGTTTCAAGCTGCGACATCCGCTGCAATCATTTGGCTGTCGCGTTCCCGTCCTACATGCTTAAGTTCGCTGTTATGATGAAATTTAATTAATTATTTGCTCTTGTGTACGGCAAAATATTGACAATTTGTGCTTGCCAAGGAGCCTTATTTTCTAAAGCTAGTCATGCCAGCTTTTGGACAAGGAAAATTGAATTAATTGCACTCCTTCCCGGGTGATTACCTATTTGGTGAGAGAATGTCCACCAAATTTCTAGCAGTAATGACTACGTGAAATCGTGACACGTATTTATGCTACGATTCCACTATACGCGAATCTACGACGATATTAAATTCTTCGCTAAAAATTGTGTCTGCAAATGCTTCGATACGGATGGTTGCCAATGACTCATGAGTGAAAATTGAATTAATGCAAATATTTCAATCACAATATCGGCACTGCAACGTGGCACGCAATGTCGAGAAAAACAATTTGAAATTTCAGTATTACATTGCAAGCTATGTCACATCACGCAACACATTTGATGCAACTTGCACTGATTCTACTCCATGCAACAAAAATGTTGCGACGCTTGATGATTGAGGCATGTTCAGACATTCCAACTACTGGAGGTAAAATTTAGGGAGACTGTTCAATGAATTGAAATCTAGGTCTTCTGGAGAAAAATAATAAAAATTAAATCTTCTGAAATGGCGTTTCCTGCATTTTGGGAGTATGTTGTTGTAAGTGATCCTATAAATTGCCATAAAGTAACTTCATAAAAAGGTCAAGACAGACAATTATGGTGCCTAAAACCACAGGGAGCAGAGGAGTCGAGTTTATCTAGTAAAACAATACAAACGCCATCTTAATTACCTTGTTATTTGTAATATCTTTCATTTGAAATTGTCATGAAACATATAAAGCAGTGATATAAAGTTTAGTTATTCGTACTTCATGTAACATGAACACCAAATGAATATACTCCGCAGTTCTAGATTATTGTGATATCTCGGCCATTGTTCGTTAGCTTTTCGGAAAATACAAGTCTACGGTAATTGAAGGCAGCGGAGTATATTAATGTTGAAAATTCATATTTTGGTTTTATATTCGATAATTTTGATGAATAAATATGCATTTTTAATGCGAACATTGGGATTTTACAATGAAATATACTACAATTAACAAGGTAAGACGGTGTTTGTCTTGTTTTGCTAGATAAACTCGACTCCTCTGCTCCCTGTGCTAAAACAAGTATATTTATGATTTTTTACGATATTTCCTGAATATTCTGAAAAATCGGGAGAATTTCATAAATATCGGGAGACCAGGAGATTGCTTGAATTTTCGGGAGACTCCCGGTAAAATCGGGAGAGTTGGAATGTCTGCATGTTATACACCTTGCAATTCTCATGTAACTTGTGTCGCAACAAAATTGTTTCAATCCATATCTTGAATTTCTCAAGATGCTATTTTTCCGACTTTCGCGAAACGACTCATGTATATACTATACTGACATACTTCCAATTATCTGGCGTCTTTACATCTGCGACGACAACAAGCTTCCATCCTTTAATTGTGGACAATCCTTTCACTTGCTCGGTTGGCATCGATACTGAAGTCACGACTATCCATCTTTCGTGAATTGTGGTATTTTTTAGTCTTCGTCTTCGCTTGATTTCTGACCATTTGATACTTTCTTTCAGGGTTTGCGTGACAACGTCGTTTGAGAAATTTTGTGATGTTCTTTCACCATTTGTTTGAGAGTCTATACAAACGCTTTGTTGCTTCGTTAGAATATAGTTATACTTGTAGGAAACGGCAAATAGAAAAGCTAAGAAAAATGTCACCAGTATTGACAATTTTACTTTATAGTTCGTCAACAGCATTTTTATCGTTGTGCATATAGAATACAGTTTTAACTTTTCAAGCGTAACGTACCGCCACAGAGAAGAGATATACTGAGAGGAAACACGCGGCAAATTGTGTCACGCCGATTTATTCAGTCTATTAACTATAGAAAATTATATTAATTTAATTCACTATTTTATTAAATTTTGACCATGCAGAGGAAAAAACTATACATATTATAGAAGTATTCATGTTTTTTTTATGCAAGAGTTATATTTTGAAGAATTTATAATCATTTGCTACTTTGTTTTTTATACATAAGCATCTGAAATTCCAAGCTGCCAGTGCTTTTCACGATTTTAATAAGGAGTAGGTAGGGGGAAAAACAAACTTTTGCAAAATAAAATGTTATGTTAACACTTTTAATAAAAAGAAATCAATAAAAGTGATCGCTTACCGTTATTCTACAATAATTTATTGAAGAAAACTTCCATGGGTATCTCACTTTTTTAAAAAAGCGATTTTCACCTTTCGAACGGCGTTTTCCCTATCTTTTGCTATGAAATTTCAGCGACGGCACTGGCTGGAAGATTTTGCGTGGCGCGTGGAACGCGTGACACAAAAATTGAGGTTATCGAGTGTCAGTTTCCTCTCTGTATATCTCTTCTCTGTGGTACCGCCACGTTTCTCTTTTTTTTTTTTTTTCAAAATTTACTGAGCATATAATTATATTTCAAAATTTACTGAGCATTCAAATTTCCTTGTTTTAGGTTTTACCAAAGAATTTCCCAACCTCGTACCCAGGGTATTACCTTCACTTAATACCCTGGGTACGAGGTTGAGAATTTCCTTGAAATGAGATGTAATTTCCTTGAAATTTCCTTGATTAACCGAAGTATATTTTGGCAACTAGAATTCATCAATATTGACAATAGAGTAAGGCAGAAACAGAATGGTACATTTCTTTCGTACAATTCTTAAAAAGAAAGCCTTTACGCAACAATTTTAAAAGCTTTAAAATGTAAAATACCAGAGTTTTAATATTGTTCTCAATAGTCAACAAATTCACATAATTCATTATTCATATAGATATATAAAATTCGCACGACAGCCAACACCATTGACCTCGCCATTGACAATACAGAAGCTAAGCCAAAGCCGAGACAAAGAACTGAACGTGTTAACAAAACCATGCATGCAAACCTACAAGGTCAAGGATCTTATTTTTACCATGCATGCAAACCTACAAGGTCAAGGATCTTATTGTGCTTCATGACAATGTTATCGAGATAACGAAATATCTTTGAAAAGCACAATACATTAATTATTGAAAAAAAACCCACAAAATGCTTGAAAACGTGACTAGTATCTTTCCATCTCCAAATTACGGCGAATAAAAATATTTCCAAACTCTTTAAATCTTTATTTAGCTTTGGCGTAATTGCCTCAATGTAATTGCTTCAATGTTGGCGTAATTGCCTCTATATAAAGTCTCGTCTTCTGTGATATTTGCGAATGCCCATAGCCATGGCCGTGAACTAACAGGCGAGTTTACTACAATTCATGGCAACGGAATTTAAGTCCGCATTTTAGGCTGAAGGATATGTAAAACTGTAAAATAATTAAGTTCACTGGACAACTTTTCTAGCTTATCTTTTTTCGTTCTCGAGATATGTAAATTAAATTAATCTATGGTATTATTATTATCCAACCCCCTATAATAGACCCCCTACATTGGCGTCCCCATCCGTGACATTGAACTATAAATAACTGGAAGGCTAAGTCAGGGGGGGGGGGGAGTTGAGGCCGTGCTTGAAGCTTCTTTCAGTAGGTAGACCCAGTCCTTTTTAATTTTTTTTTTCAAAATATGCACATTTTTTGATCAGAAAAATCTTGCCCCGAAATATTAGTTATACCACCGAATTTAATTTATATCAATAGTATGATAAACGAATTTAATATTCGCAAAGCAAACAAATCACGAATTAGCAAAAAAAATACGAAAAAACACGACCATAAGCATGAACGGTCAGAAAAACCGCGCGTTTTGACTGCTTTTTCTGAGTTTTTGAAAGTTTAAGATAAAACTAAGATGTCATACCTCAGGAATTATTTAAACCCATGCAAAATACATCTGAATGCGAAGTTTCAAGAAGATTGAACGTTTTAAGGTCGGAAAAAAAAGCATTTGAAAATTGACAAAAATATTGCCATATTCAAAGTGCTCATAGTGGCCAACAAGAAGAGCGATGACGAAAATAACATCATTTGAAAAACGCCAATTTATTTATGTTTTAGAAGGAATAAAACAAGGACTAAAAGCTCAGGATCAATAACAATACCTGAATACCTGGAGTTTAGGACAACATAAGTTTTGGGACTGTCAAAATGTTTTATAGTATATATTTTTTTTGAGTTGAAGAGCGAGGTTTCCTTCGGCACGTCCAAACTTTCGTCATTTTTTCAAAATACAAAAGCAAAATTCCTTACTTTTTGCTGCAGAGAGATGTAAAACAGTCGGAACTGGCTAATCGGCAAACCTGGTTTGAATCCCAATCATTGTAGTATTCCCATGGAAAAAGTGTTTTTCTTGCAAATTTTTCGAAAACAAACTTTTGACCGAATTTTTTTCACTCCTCGAAACTATCCTTAGTCCTTTTGAAAGCTGATTTTCCCGCGCGCCGGCTTCAACGAGAATCGGTTTTCACTAGTTTCCATCTACCAAACTGACATTTCGTAATTTGATCAATTTCTAAAGTTGTTTCTTTCTGGATTTTTTCATTAATTTGGTTAGGGTTAGGGTTGCGGTTAGGGTTAGGAGTTAGGGGTTAGAGTAGGGGTAGGGTTTGGGTTAGTCATAGGCATACGGGAAGGAAAAAATTGGGAGGGGGGGCAGAAAGAAATTTGCCCGACTTTTTCGGATTGTGCCCGACTAGTGCCGAAAAATTTTTTTTCCGGAAAAATTTTTTTGGCGACCTCCCCCCCCCCAAACAAAATTTACAGAATTTGTCCCATTTATTTTTATAATAACCAAATACTGCCCGACTATGAAGCGAATATTACCCAACTGGCTTTGTTTGCCCAACAAACTGGGGTTATTATTAAGAGAGATTTTCTTGTTTTGACTACTTTTTGCCCGACTTTTGCTGAACATTTGCCCGACTTTTCGACTTTGTAATCTTGTTGGGGGCAGCTGCCCCCCCCTTGCCCCCCCCCCGCCCCGTACGCCTATGGGGTTAGTTACATAGCCATTTAACACCCCTTCCATCTTCTGAAAATGACGTCACGTCAATTTCACAAATGGAACTAGTGCTAACCCAACGAATCATCATGATCATAGGAGTTTATAGCCTTCCAGTAATCCAGTTATTTATAGTTCAATGGTTACCCCCCCCCCCTGGATTGCTTTGTTTTGTTGCGCGGGAAATTGGAAAAGAGGCGGGAAAATATTAAATTTCAAGATGGCGGCCGCGTGTGAAGAATTTCCGAGCGAATCTTTACTTCAAAAACTAATTTATTTATTTCCTCTAGAATGGCAAGGCCTGTTTGCTGCTCTGAATGTAAAAGAAAGTCTTGCAATTCATTCTGGCACAAAATGGCTGCGAGATAACTCGTCTCAATTGCAGAAAAACTTTATTTCTCCTCACTGGCCAGATCTACTGCGTTCGCTATGCCTTCTGTTTCCACTTTCCAGTGGTTCTAAATAAAGATGTAATTGTATTTCAGCCAACGTTTGCTTGTTTCACGTTAAAAATACAAAGAAACATGCTGTGTTTTATTGTTTATCATTCAGATAGCATTCCTGTTGATGATATTAAGGTATTTGAGTCAATAAATGCAAATTTGTAAGGTCGAAATGGTACATATTTGCATTTTTAAACCAACCCTCCCCCTATTGAGGACATGTGGATTTCCCAATAGCCCTCCCCCCCCCCAACTGAACCAAAAATGAAGGAATTTCCATGGGAGGGTCCAATTTTTGAGGCAAATCTGTGGAAATTCCACAGGGTAGGCAGGGGCGGATCTAGGATTTTTCGTACCTCAGTCAAATTTTTTTGGTGGACGGGGGGTTATCGGCGCTGGGTGTGGTCTCGACTGGGCGTGGTCGACTCCAGACGGGGGGAGTGGGCGCTAAATAATTTTTATGTTGATAGTCCGCCACTGGATTTTTAGAATTTTCCGTACATAAAATGCGATTCCCCCCCCCCCACACACACCTATTAACCTAAATCCTAATTAATCAAATTATAAAACATATTTAGATTAAATTGATGAACTCAAACGAACATTCGATTCTTATCCACAGGCACTGTAAGAACAACTACAAATGCACAAAGATATATTGATGATAATACTTTAAAACTCAGCAGCAATTTAACATGTTTGCCTGTGGATTAAGAATCGTCGTCATATTGGTACTATATGCTTATAAGTGTATCATTGTAAAACGTCTAAAATCATATGGCAGCAAATGCATTAAGGAAATATACTGTTCTGTTACCAAAAACACAGAACTATACATAACAAGTAATTGCCAGTAGCCTGAGCTCCAAAAAACAACCACATATTCATTAACTAAGTCAAAGATGTTAAGTCAAATATTAGCCGAATTCATATTAGGGACGGGAAACTCGTCTTAAACGGGAAACTCGTCTGCGAAAACCCGTCTGAGTATGAATTTAGGGACGGGTAAATTCGAATTTAAGACGAGTTTCCCGTCTAGACGAGATTCCCGACTAACTTTCCCGTCTGTTTAGACGGGTAAGTTAGACGGGAAAGTTCAGACGGGAAACTCGTCTGCGCCCGGATTCATATTAGACGAGTTTCCCGTCTGAGACGAGTTTCCCGTCTAAGACGAGTTTCTCGTCTCTAATATGAATTCGGCTATTAATAAACTAAACTCTTACTATTAATAAAGTCTTACTGTGGTCTATATATTGAACACAAAATATACTATTAATAAACTAGTAACATCAGAATGGCTACCAGTCAAAGAGCTTTTCAAGCTACCTACAATTAAATATTTCACATCATCATGTTACATCAGACGTCCACCAATGCGGTCTAACAAGCCATGTCGATAGGCTATGGATAAACAATACACGTATACGCGTTACGCGTACATGTTGTGTGATTAATGCATAAATATAAAGAAATTTTAAATAAA
>CACRXK020013394.1:0-14083 GCA_902702795.2 Paramuricea clavata
AAAGCAAAACAGTAGATTGTCTTGCGAATAAAAGAATTATTATTTTGTGCTTTTGCTTCACCTTGTCAACATAATAATAGTGTTGCTTCAAACTTTATGATAAAAAACCCGATTTTCTAGACGTGTATACAAATAAAAATAGTAAGTTTATACTATAAATGAGTTTATTTTACCTGTATCGGTTTAAATTCGCTGTTAAGTTGCAAATAATTCTGTTTGAGAACGCAATGATTGGGTATTTCGCAACCAGGGCAGTTTCAGGGCAGTTTTGGCCTTGTTGTTGGGAAATCCACTAGGCCTTATATTTTTTTGCTTGCGTCAGGCTTGTGTCCTTCCTCCGCCCCGCCCCCAAATCACCTAGTCCCAGTCTTTTCATGTGAAAAAGCGCTGAATATTCAAAAAATATAAATAAAAATAGAAGGCCTAGGTCTAGGCTGTGTATTCCCCATAAAAGCACTATTTGATGTACAAAGTTAGTAAATAAAAATACAAAATACTGATACATGTATGGTTTCATACTGCTAAATACAAATATCAAGATACAAAGAGCTTCAATATACTATAGCATGCGAAATTGTAACCATTTATAGAACATATCAGCAATATTTAAATATTTAATAAAAATAAATGAAACTATATTATATAAAAGTCGACGTATTTTCTGCAACAAAAACTTTAAATACTTTTGGCTAAAATAAAGCATTATCCATCGTATTTAAATATAATCATATCCCAACAATATGACCAATTTTTCACGAAATATTTACAGTATTTCAGGTTCTCGAGAACTCACTAACTGTGAAATATTATATTTTACCCGTCCGAGACTGTCAGCTCGTTTCAACTGGCTTCAAATGTCGTCTTTGCCGCTATTTCTCTAGGTTTATTGTCTTTAGCGAACAAGGATAACTTGTACAGACTGCACATCTTTGAAAAAAATAGTCGACGTCCAAAAATTATGTAAAAAATCCAAAACTACGACTGCAAAAACAACAAAATATTTTTTGCAAAAACTAGGGGGAGTGAAAATTGTAGCGGGCTCAAAATTGAGCCTTGTTCAGTGGTAATTGCATGAGCAAAAGGAACCGGATGGCGTCATTCTGGCGTCAGCAAAGGCCGAAATCCGCCATGTTTTTGGCGACACTTTTTGATGCCGAGTACGTCCTCCAGTTATAGTATAGCTCAGTGTTTGGATGGTGTAGGGCGAAGGGGAGAAGGGGCAGTGCTGGAAACGTCTGGCAGCGCCAGCAGCAGCTGCCAGGAAATTTTGAACAAAATTCTTCGCAGGAAATTTTCTTGCACTTTGCAGGAAATGTTTGGCATCTTATATACAGGAATGCCATATGATTTACTTGTTGTTTCAAAATTCCAAATTTGAAAGATTTTGCAAGTCGAGATGTGCGGCAGCATCATAGTCCACACGTTCTCTGAAATTTACATATACAGGACGTTTTATAGTTGACTTACACAGGAAATTTTGCTGCCAGGAAGATAAATATATTTTCCAGGCCTGGAAAGTGGGTTACCTACTGAAGTGATACAGGCAACAAAATTGCATCACTTGCAACAAAAACTGAATTCAACAAATGTTAATTCCAATTTTCATAAAACGCGCGGTTTCCATGTTGAATTTACAGCATTCGAGCGAACATGCGCAAGCATGTCCATTTTCAAAAGTTTGGACTGAGTTGCGTTGTTGATACAGAAGTTTCAATTTTGATGTATTATTTCATCCTCATCGTGCGCAGCCAATACTTTTTTAATAACTCACCAATTTGGCAGAGGTCTCCACTGTATCCGTTTGGACATTCACACATGTAAGGGTCAGTACCTGGTCCACCTTTGAGATCAATGATAGTATTTCCGTCATTTTTACAATTCTTCATTTTATGGCACGGAACCTGTGAAGTAAATGTGTTAGAATTCAGCTCACGATAAAAAAGAAACATTTTAGCCAAATTTAACTGTGTAAATTGAATAACGGAATAACGTTATTCCAAAGGCCTTTAATTTAACCTTATTAACGTTGTTTACCCGCTATCCGGCGTATAAATTCCGGCGGTTAGCTAACCGACCAATAAAACTGAGTTGCACCCAGCCCGTTTAATACCGTGTTTATTAAGCTTTCCCCAGGATAACTTCTATTTCTGAGAAAACCAAGTTTTCCCTCAAATTTCATACCTCTATGTCAGTTGTTGCTAGGCATTTAACTTTATAAGCTTTCTGTAACTTGTTAATTCAATTAAGCTTTTTCAATAAAGTTTGTTGTTTGATTTAAATTATTATTGAAATTCCAGGATTATATAAATATATAAAATTCTTTATATACATTTGCAACGTTTTGGGCAGTTTTATTTAACCCGTCTGCAAGCTTTTAGTAATGTTGTTATTGTTTTTTCAATAATCACTATGTGAATAACTGCGTAATGTTGTTACAACCGCTACATGTACACACAATTTAAAATTATTTACGTGCGCGCCCTCATACGTGCGCTTTTTGACCCGCATGCAATGTCTAAATATCTGTCTAATCTTGGACGCCATTCTGCAAGTTATAATTTACTCATTATAAATAATCCAGCCAATATGTGCTATTTTTGTAAAAGTTCCATTTCTGAATGGCCTGAAATTACATAACTAAACTGATCATGAATTGATCGAAAAGCGAGGTACGTAGCTGTGGCGGAAGAGAAATTTAATGTTTGAGGGTGGTACAGGGGACGGATCAAGTTTCATATGTAAAAGATTGACCATTTCACGACACATTTCCGATATGCCTATATAGTAAAAATTAAGAGAAGACTTGTTGGTAAACATTCCACAGAGCTAGGCTTAGCCACGGGGACAAGACTGGTTGTGAAACATCCCACGCAGGCGCAGCCCCGGGGGGGGGGGGCTTCCACTAACGAGTACTTGTTTTATCCAAATTTCACGAGAAATCATCCTACATAAAATCATGCATAAAAATGTTCACAAAAATTAAAAATTTACAACCAAATGTCCACTGACAAAGTTTTCCTGCTTGTTAATTAATATAAATTTCACACAACTGTGTAAGTTTTGTTGGTCTTGTTCAATAAAATGACTCTCTACAGGCTCCTTTCTATTTGTCAAAAGACAAGGAAAGCCCAGTTAGAAAAATAATAGCTGCAGAGTTGGATCTGACGTTTCAATATGGCCGATGTTTTGGGTTTAATGTTATTTAACTTGAAAATAAGGCCGGTTACCCCCAATTTTTATTTCATAAAAAGAATTCGTCTAGTATTTCGAATCATTTTTATGATTTTTAAAAAATTCCGTCTTGGAAAAAAATTCTTACGAATTATTTCATTTTTCGATCCTAAAACATTTTGGCATCACAGAATTTATTTTTAAATCACGAAAATAATACAAAATAAAAAAGAAACATGCTATGAAATAAGACCACCGTCCTTATTTCCGAGTTAAATTACTTTAAATTAAACCGAAAATATCTGCCATATTGGTTATTGTTGCTATAGCAACGGTTGTTAGGAGAGAGTTTTTAAAAACTCGAAGTCTCGAACTAGTTATCGTAAGATACTAGGGGCAGAGAACTAAAGTCCTACAATTGTTTGTTCATAGCCCAAATGTTGTAGTTTTATTATTTTTGATAATTTTATATTATGCAAAAAGGGTCAAAATTAATTAAATATCTAAATATCTACCTGTGGCTGGCTACACCCTGATATCCCGAATGGATTGCATACATTAAAATTGTTAGATCAAGTGCATTGCTCTTCTTCACATTCGCACTTCTCGTTATTTGTCCAGTCTCTGTTCTACGTGTGTGAAACTGACAAATTCTCGTTTCCCGGACAAAAACTAGCGGCAATTACGGTTCACGGTTGAAAACCCCGTCATTTTTTATTTCACATTTCAGGCAAACAGCGAAGCTCAAGCATGACCAACACTCGAAGCTTAAATACAGCTTTATAAAGAGGTTATTTAACATGTACAACATTTGAAAAACTTTGAATTTTCGGTCAGGCCAATTGCAAATTGTCTGTAAGTCAGTCTTTGTAGGCTAACATGTTTTTAAATATAATAATACCTAGAAGACTGCTTACCACGAGCCAATCAGGGGGAATGTAATGCATAAATTGTACATTGGGAAATTAGTATTCATTCAGTTTTCTTTATCCGGGAGAACAATTAAGACAAACGTCTTACCAATTTCTCATTCAATTTTCGTCCAAATTAAAAACAAATTTAATCCAATTGCCCTTGGCCCATTATCGTAAGGCGCTAACCTGTAATGCAAAGTTTTACATTATTCTACTTCGCAGATTATATATCATATAAATTTAGAAAACGTTTATAGAGCACGTTTTACTGTAGCTTCGCACCTTTCTTGAACCAACAGGATGGTAAAAAGTCCAGCCTTTGTCATGAGCGTTGCAATCATGAAAGCTGTGAACAAGTGTGTGTGTTAAGTGGCAGTTTGACATATTCTTCTGGCGATTTTTCTTCAGAAAGTTGTACCCAGCACAGAATGGATCATGCAAACACTTCAGGCCACAATCAATCTGGAAATTATACGTCTCTTCAGATAATATGATGCTTTTTATCAAAGGACAAACATCTATGATATAAAAATATTTATCACACAAACAATTAGTTCATCAGTACAGTGTTGTTTTAAGCAAATAGTATAGCTTCATGCATCTATGCACCATTCCAATTCGTTTATATACCTGCATGTATACCAAGCTCTTTATCAACTAATGGCATTGGGCGCTCCATGTCAGATTTAAAGGTTTGCGATAATAGTGTCGAATGTTTGATATGTTCCCTAGAACTGGTCAAGGTCAACAATACTTAGTGAGACATTATATCGTAGAATAGCCGAATTCATATTAGAGACGGGAAACTCGTCTTAGACGGGAAACTCGTCTCAGACGGGAACCTCGTCTAATATGAACCCGGGCGCAGACGAGTTTCCCGTCCGAACTTTTATCATTTATAGACCTGGAGCGAGGGGGATTCGGCGAAATATTACCCGAAGTGATGATATTTCCCGAGGGGCTTTGCCCCGAGGGAAATATCATCACTGAGGGTAATATTTCGCCGAATTCCCCGAGCGGAGGGTCTATAAATGATATATTATACCGAAAATTAAAAGCCTCCAAGTTGAGAAATAAAAACTTGACACATACCTTCGTGAATACGATGTTTTATTTTCGGATTAACGCAAGTATCGTCACTTTTCTTTCGAATCACATATCGTTTGGAATATTAATGACAACATTTTTCAAAATTGACTTCAAAATTTTGAAAAAGCCCCAGGTTTTACATCATTTACCCAGATTATTCATCACTCATCAATACTATTTATATTTTGTCGGCCATGTTGTTGTCATGCGTATTGTCTCGCGTGGTCTACGCGAATAATGTTCCACCCCATGTTCCCCGGGGAACATGGGGTGGAACATTGTCAAAAAGAACGCAGGCTCGCTAATTGATGACGTAAGGCGTGATATCGCGATTAATTTCATGCCCACGTGGCACAAACTAAGCTTCCTGATTGGACAATTTGAATTTGAGGTTTCATATTCCCGTCTAACATACCCGTCTAAACAGCCGGGAAAGTTAGACGGGAATCTCATCTAGACCGGAAACTCGTCTTAAATTCGAATTTATCCGTCCCTAAATTCATATTCAGACGGGTTTTCGCAGACGAGTTTCCCGTCTAAGACGAGTTTCCCGTCCCTAATATGAATTCGGCTAATGGCATGGGGTTTTGACTAAAATTCTCAGGTGTATTATAGCCAAACGTGGAATTATTTTAGATTTAGTGATGTCATAATTTTCGACAACGTTGAGACGCCATCCGCTCGTTGAATCCTTCAGGAAAACGTCTTATCCAGTATTTTTATGTCCCATGGTAATTAACGATAAAGCAGGGGGATCGATTCTAAGTTTTCTGTGTGAATAGTTTTGAAATTAGCAAACATGCAGGGAATAAACCAGTTGCTAAGCTATTTCGCCATTACAACAAAAATTAATATATTGATTGATCACCCACAAATATTTCTCGGCACAGGTAAACTCACAAAATGCCGTATCTCAAAACGCTTAATAGGCGAAAGAACCTTTAAATATATCCTATATCGAAGCTTTAATATATTCCATCATTTTCAGTAAACTTGCAAGATTCAAACCTTGTTTTAGTAGAGAACATGCATGACCTAATCCACGCTATACTTTTTCTTGTTTCATGAACTATTATGATGCAGTGTCATTCCAAATTTTTTGCTTTTCGATATTACAAAAATTATCACAATTAATTATTTTTATTGCTTCAGGACAACAGTACCGTTATTTCTTATATGAGGCTATATTCCTAGTTGAAAATAATGCGAACGTGACAAGGAAGAAGTTGTAAAACCTTTAAACCGATTAACATACAAACATTATTGTTATTAAGTTTTAGTTGTATAAATCAGAATGATATTTCTTAAAAGAAACTTACCTTTATACAACAAACGAAAAGAAAGCGCTACGTTGGTTGAATTCTCAGGTCTGCAGTATTCGTCCTCCATTTTAACTGCAAGTGGAAACATTATGAGGAACAAAAATTTAAATAACAAGTGTGGTATTTTAACAAAACTTTTCATTTTACATGTGGTTAAAAAGAACAAAGGTTGACCATGAGGTTTGTTGTTTCTTGTCAGCATCGTCTTCAAAACTGAAATTACGCGACAATTTTTGGAATATATATAGTGACGCTTCTACACTAATTGCTTAAACCATGTTTACATTCCAAATTGTTCCAACACTGTTTAATTAAAAACATGCGTAGCTCTTCGCTATAACACGATTATCCTCCTTGCCGGTACTCACTTTAATTAATACATTTCCATGCAAATATCGCTTCAAATTGTCTGACAAAGTCGTTTAATTATATTTTAAACTGTGTTTTCACCTGTCTAATCTTCTGGAACGGAGTGCAACATTTAAGAAATCCAGAGGAAAATTTAAACGCTAGCATGAGATTGTCGCTTACAATTAAACAATGACGGGCGAAGACAAATGTTACTGTGTTGAGAAAACAAGTTTCCGCAGCGCAGTAAAATCGTCTCGGTATAGCACTATAGATAGGTTCAGTTGAAAACATTAGTGCCTAGGGAATGCTTATTCCCAGGAAGGCTATCTGAAGCAAAGTAACGTTTCTTCAAGTAGATTGTGTTGGCGACAACAATAACATTTTCATATATTCGCAACAATTTTGTTTACAACTTTGAGTTCGTCGTTTGTTATCAAAGTCATGCTTTATCAAAGTCTAACCTCCTCCGCAGGCATCTCTTAATCGTCGAGAACTTATATAATTTAGTTATTCAAATAACTGATGTTCTTATTGGGTTACCTGTGCAGGGAGAAAATTGGGGAGAGATTCCTGCTGAAACTCGAAGTGAATGGACATGCCGTGTCACCTCAACGGACTTGTCGTGGCACCCGGGGTACCCTGGGGATTAGTTTGTTCATCTCAAAACTACTACAAAATGTCAAAAGCTGTATGATCCCCACTCTCATAGGATAAGATCTCTTTATTTATACTTCATATTCAAACACAATTCGAAAAAATATCGATCGAGAATATCATTTTCATCTTGTAAATTGTTACAAATATGAATGAAACATTGATCATTTTGCTCTTACAACGGATGGCCGGAATTTAACGAAATACAGTTGGTCAAACCACGCCGAAACTGTGTAAATCGTATATCGAGCGACGAAGTGTGAATGTGAATGGCATTTATAAGAATTTTTGCAACCGTTCAATTTAAATTTGGTCTGTATCCTACATGCATATAACATCAAATATTAATACTTTTGGGAAACGGAATACTCTAGAAGGCAGATGGAGTGGTAAATGTCAAAATTTCAACTGGATAATGGGTGCTCTTGGCTCTTGGAATTGTCGATTACTGTTTATATACACTCTAGTGGACGTGCATGACATTGAAACTGGTTTGTCTACACAATTTTGAGATACTTCAGCAGAGAAGAAACTTCAAGTTTACAATACCATGTGTTTTTACGTTGTATGTTGCTTGTTATGTATCGATCAATTCGAAACTTCACCATCCCCCCGGGCCGACCACGGGAATTTGAACTTTTTGAAATTTGACTGATCAAATTCTCCACCCCCTGTGCAAAAAATGTCTTCAAATGCCCCCACTGTAACAAGAAATTGAGCGTTCAAATGCCCCACCTTCATATGAAAATTATGAAACAGTAAATACCAAAAGTACAAAATATACGGAAATGTTTTTCGACAAGATAGCGAAATTCACGTAAAAAGTTTGGATACCTTGTGGAAATTTAACAGTTTTACACAATTATGTAGTATATACCTTCAAATGAAGCACATAGATTTTCCATGCCCGTTTCTTTGAGCCAGTTTTTCACAAAATTGAGGCCGTTTCCCTTGAAATCTGAGAAAACTGTATTTGCCGCCAATGCGAAGTATTTTCTAATTCCCGTGGATGCAGGAAGCACGCGAAAACGGGCAAAATTTTAAGACTTCCGGTTCAAATTCCCCACCCCGTTATCAAATGCCCCACCACATGGAAGACCTAGAACGTCAAATTCCCTACTCCCTGGAGAAGACTTGAAGTCAAATTCCCGGGGTATGCCTTGGGGGGGGGGGGGATGATGAAGTTTCGAATTGATCGGTACATAATAGCGAGGCATATTTCAGGGATTTGTTGAGTACATGTACAGCATGTAAACTATGTAACCACTGAGTAAACTGCTTAGTACTGACTGTGCTTAAACACAAGTTTGCAAGCAACTATTGTGCAAGTTGACCAAATGTAAGAAGTGTTTATATTCAATAATTATAAGTCAAACAAGTTATACAATTTATATTGTTGCTGTATTATGTTAGATGTTACGCTCAAGATTATTCTACTGCATTACTTCATGGTATTAACCAGCCTGCCATCCAGCTGACTAAAATTTTAGACAGCCATCTAAAAATTTGGATTGTCATTTGAAAATTGTAATTGTAAATAATCCAAGGATCAAACCAGCATGATCTGGTGGGGGGCTGCTTTGCCAGCTATGGTGCAGAGTGGTGTAGGTCATGTATGCTGTTCGCCCATCAACATACTCCAGGGCTTTCAAAATAAGCCGGTGGCTGCCGCAGCTCCGACAGGTGCTACAAGGTTTACCGCCGCTTACTTTGTTTAGTACTTGAAATATCAATTTGCTCTCCTTTTTCCACTCTAAGCTTTCATCAACCTGGTCTAATGATTTAGTTATTTGCCATCTTAAATCCTAATCTTATCTTGTTGAAGTATTAAAGTGGTGTTACATTATAACTTGGTTACAGAGCTCAGTCGTGTTGCTATATCTAACCAATATACAGTTGTTAATTTGGATAACTTTAAGACCCCCTAGACCGCACCCTCCCAACAGCCGCCTACTCTATCAAAACAGACACCTACTCAGAGTAATTCTGAAAGCCCTGATTTGAATGGTAATTGTTTTTTGAAGTTTGCTTATCATCATGTTATATTTGCTCAAATTACTGTATCTCATTTTGTCTCTATTATTTTTTGCTTTATCATGAAAAAAAGTTCCCCCTCCTCCAAGGCTAGGAGGGTGCATCCCCCTCTAGTAAATCTGCAACTTGCAATGAAATTTCTGATAAAAGGCGACGTGATTTAAAAATAAGTTGCAGGGAAATTGTGAGCATGGACCATAGTTTACACTTTATTTTTTATCCCATTTCTTTCTTTTTTCATTCATTAAAAGCATGTTATAATATATTGTAAATAACGTGTCAGCAGAACAGAATGCTGGCCATGTTCAATATGTCACTATTCTATCTGGCAGGTTATGACATGCTTGATCAATGTTGTCATTGACAATGGTTGCTTGTCCATGTCACTGTAGCCTTGAAGCTGCTAACTGTACAATGTAAACCTTGCTGTCCACACTTTCTAGGATGCAGCACCTTAATCTCCATCTCAGACATGCAAAATAGCACCTAGTTTCTTTCATGGAAACCCTGACAATTCAACATGTTTATTTGGAAAAAAAATTATATTATTATAATCATCTACCACGTTATTGTTTAACTGCTGGATTGTACAATGCAATTCACACCATGCAGGTATAGTCCAGCGGATATGCACAGATATTTGAGAAAATCATGCACTTTGTGAAGAAAGCATCAAATTCACAGGAAGTGTAGACTTTAACATGATAATAAATCTTAGATATGGAGGCATCACCAAAATTGATGCTGACGGCTTAAAATTTAGGATTTCTTATATTCTCTTATTAGTCTCTTATACAATTAAAAATTCTGAAATTGCAGGTTCACATATAGCAAAAATGACATGCGTCATTAGAAAGCTTACAAAAAACTGCATATAAGACATTTAAGCAGTTACTTTGATTTTCCAACTTCTCTGGAGTTATGAGCGGTTGAAAATATGTTTTAGGGCTAGTGTCCAGGACTTTGGCGGGATTTTTGCCTATTTATCACGTTTTTAAATAGCAATATCTGGAAAACCGCTTGGAAAGTCAATCAGCAAGTCTAATCATGCAAGTCATATTTCTAATCATGCAAGTCATATTTGCTATACGTGAACCTGCAATTTCACGATTTTAACAGTAATAGGGTTTAATAAGAGAATATAAGAAATCCTAAATTCACTATCACGTTAAAGTCTACACTTCCTGTCAATTGGGTGCTTTCTTCACAAAGTGCATGATTTTTTACTTTTCCGCTGGACTAGTACTAAATATTTTAATATAGTTAGTTAACCCAGCTAATTTTAGATTTCAGACAGTGGCGTTAGCTTGAATGTTGCTTCACTGATTGGCATACTCGGCCAATCTGACAACCAAACACCAGACCAAGGCTTTTTCACTCAAATCAACATGGCTCTTGCCTTGGTTTCTATTAACACTGGGTCCACAATTATCATGTAGAAATATATTTTATATTGTTACATTTCTACACATTCTATGTAGGGCAATTTTAATTTGTCCTGCTTCTGACAACCATGAACTAACTGTACATGATAACTGTACTATTTTATATAATTATGCCAGCCAGACATTAATAATTACTTAACACAAAACAACTAACCGATCCAAAAAAATATTATATGAAGTTAAATGCATTTCATTTTGATATTAAGTTTTTCCATCTGCAGCTTTAAATACAAAAATATATGTCAACCTTGATGGCTTGATGTTTTCCATCTACAGATATACAAAAATATATGTCAACTGACAACATGTAAATTATTTGATAACAATTTTAATTTTTTGATAACAATTTTAATTTCCGGATTAAGATTCTTTCAAGCCACCTTTAGCGACCGTATTAATATAATTCTCATAATTCTTCACTCCATGCAATCCGCCATCTTGGATGACAAATCCCTCCCCACGTGCATACCCTAGAGACAAAACCGCTGCGCAAGCAAGATGCGCAGAACGGCTCAACCATGTCTACCACGAGATGCCTGCGGAGGAGGCTAATCAAAGTCATGCTTTGTATTCTTACATAAAAAAAGTTTGGAAGAATTTTCAACTATATATTTTAGTGATAATTATATATAATTATATACTATATATTTTAGTGATAAAAATTTATGCACGACGGCAAAATCGGCAGGCCAGAAAAGCAGGCCAGACGTGCCGTCGCGAAGGACTCGCATCAGGGGGGGGGGGTTAAATCTACCTGAAAGTCTTAAAATTTCGAATTTTACCTGAAAAAAAGTTTTTGGAAAAAATATTTTTGGCGTCAGACCTGAATTTTTGTCTCTGTATCAATAAAAAGATCTGGTTTATGTTCCTCAAATATCTAGCGAAAATGGACCTCATTCTGATTTTATCTACATTTCCGGTCAGATAGGTCCGAAGCCCAAACGTTTTGCGTGCCATTCAACATTTGACCGTTCTGACCTGTCTGGCCGTGTTAATGGAAAGTGCCACTACAAACATCATCCATCTTCTCATCTACAAATTATGAGAATAGATCTATATAAAACTGTCTTAGCACGCCACACCATCTATTGCTGGCTGTTCATCAAATGTGACTCGTAAAGGCTGTTCTGGGTTAAATTCCGAATCCTTATAGAAAGAAATGGCATCATTGAAATGTTTCACAATCTTTCAAAGCGCCGTTGGCTGCTCGCCTGCTCCCGTACGTATATTCATCTAGTTTTTTAAATGTTTTAACTTTTCACAGTTGTTATATCGATTACCGAATTCGATTAATTAATAGTAAAGGACAATATGGTCTTATTCGTGCGAATTATTGAAGTCTTTTAATGGTCTATTTCGAGCTTTGAGTAATCCAGTGTAGCGGAAGCCGTTAGTGAACCTGAAAATTGCTTCGAACAAGCCTCCACTAAGACGCGTGGATGTCTTGCTGGTTTTAACAAGGTGAGAAGTATCAAATCGATTATTAGCAGCCGAACCAAAGAGAATTTCTATAACACTGGACAATCTATGCGAAATACGACAACCGAATTCGTGTACTACGAACAGTCAACTGTCGTATTATCATAATATGACCAGCGCTCACAAGGTTGTAAATCTGAAGAAACTTATTTATATTAAATGCCAAAGCCAAAACATTAACCGTGAACAGGGAGTTTCTCTGCAGTTTGTCCCAAGCCTAATGCTGACGAACATTATGTCTTTGGCTCCAAAGATCGACGAAATTAGTTCCTTGCGGACCTTGACTTGTTACATGACAACCCGCACGTTTTGAAAAACAGCGGGATCTGCAAACTGAGTTTGCAACTTCAGGAAACGAGCAACGCTAATCGCATTATTAATTATCGCTATAAGATGTCATCAATCCAGGTTCAGTTGCTTAAACGCAGTGTGAAACCAAGCAAGTAATAAGTTAATTTTCTGTTATGCATTAAAATAAAAGTGTACAAATATGTCAGGATGATATTTACGATGCTGACTGTTGACAAGTCACCTATGGCTATGGTCAGGCTATACGGCTATAGCGTATAATGTGAAATAAGGCTGCATGTAATAATACTCGAGCATGAGTTGTAAAACAAAACGTTCTTGATATCTTAGAGATCGAATAGCGTGAATAATATTCAGCCTAGATTTTGTTTACGTACAAAGTATGGCATGATAATTCCATATCGAAACGTCGAAACCTATTTGCCGTCTTTATAGATCTTGGCAGTATAAAAAGTGCGGCGGCTTCAATGGCTTATACACTTGTACAGCCTTTCCCAAGGCCCTATATTGCGCAAATGAATCTGGAACAAACCTTTTTACCGTTTTCACCAAGATATATCTACATATTATTCCAAAAACAACAGCTGCATTGACAACATTGACATTGTCTTAGCTATTTTACGGAATTTACGCCCGCGCCTGCGTTGTCGGGTAATAAATAATATAAGACCCCTTTTAAGCTTCCACTGGTTAAGAAAAGATGGGACATCTTCATAACCTGCCAGAAAAAGATGGGACATCTTTCTGACACAAAAGTTTTCACTAAAAGTATTCTAGATATTATTCCAAAAACTATAGCACTAGCTGCACCGCCTTATACCCTAACTTAGCGTGATGTAAAGAATAATATAAGACTCCTTTTAAGCTTCCACTGGTTAAGAAAAGATGGGACATCTTCATAACCTGTCAGCAAAAGATGGGACATCTTTCTGACACAAAGTTTTCACTAAAAGTATTCTAGAGATTATTCCAAAAACTATAGCACTAGCTGCATCGCCTTACTCTAACTTAGCTTATTGTAAAGAATAATACAAGACTGTCTTTAAGCTTCCACTGGTTAAGAAAAGATGGGACATCTTCATAACCTGTCAGCAAAAGATGGGACATCTTTCTGACACAAAAGTTTTCACTAAAAGTACTCTAGATATTATTCCAAAAACTGTAGCACTAGCTGCACCGCCTTACTCTAACGTAGCACATTGTAAATAATAATATTAGACTCCTTTTAAGCTTCCACTGGTTAAGAAAAGATGGGGCATCTTCATAACCTGTCAGCAAAAGATGGGACATCTTTCTGACACAAGAGTTTTCACTA
>CACRXK020013395.1:0-14083 GCA_902702795.2 Paramuricea clavata
GTGGTTAGATGTTGGAAACCTAGTTGAACACCAAATTCTCAAAAACGGCATGTTTAGCAATAATACAGCTAAACATTCTAGTCAAAGAGCAAATAATTATAACTACGCCATTCTATGATGAAATCTCTAAGTATTTCCAGTCAATTTTAGCAAATATTTCAGGCACTAAACAGTGAAAAATGGATCCCATTAAAATTGGGGACGCCAATTTCGTAGCTACAAATGTAAAACAATACAAAACAAAGACGAAAAACATTTACCTTGAATACTTTGTCGTAGTTTAGGCATGTTTTTAAAACATTAGACCAGTTTATGCTTCAATATTACTCTTTTAAAGCGGAAAATATAGCGAAACAACAAGAAAGCCAAGAACTTTGGCAACGCGTGACGTCACAGATTGCAACTGGGTTTAGACTGTGACTTCAGCTAGAGTCCTATCCATTTATTTCATTATCCATGGTTGTGGGATGAAACCAAACAAACAGATATTATCTGATGTGGTGTACTGTGTTTGTTTCAAATGCGAAATAAAATGTGTACATAATGTATGTATATTGTTGTGGCCAAAGCCCTGAAAATTGGTTTGAAAATATTCACTATAATTTTTGTATATTGTATTTCAGTTGTACTGAAGACTGTACAAATTCAACACAAGATTGTAAATGCTATGAAGCTTTGCCCATCAGTCATCAAGAGTACAACAGTCAATATGCACCTGTAGTTGTTGTGTTAGTTTATATTACCTTAAAAAACTCAGGAGCAAAACACAAAGAAAAATCATAAGCGTGTCGTGGTTTTATATGTGATAAAAAATTATATGTTATTTATATGTTAATTTACATAAACTTTAGCTTCGATTTTCTCGGTTTAGACAAAGTTTATTTTAAAAATTACTTCGCCAATAAACTCGTATAAGATGAGTCGTTTTTTTAAGCCATTTAAAGCACTTGTAGTCGTGTTTTATCACATATAAAACGCTCGGCTACGCCTCGCGTTTTATATGTGATAAAACACTCCTACGCGTGTTTTAAATAGTACTTAAAGATCTTTATCAACTCGTGTTGTTGTCAATACATCTGCATTTTTAATCTGCATTTCTACAATTTAAATAATGGAGAGATATTGTAGATTCAGAGTGTTGTGGGTTTAGCTTGTCAAAATGAAGAAAATAAATCCATTTTGATACATGTCTCAAATCCCTGATTGGCCCAGGAGCCTTGTTCTCGTGAATTTTTAGCAGTTAAAAGCAAATAGCTTTCTGTCTTGTTTCATATAAGTTTGAATACTTCCAGGCCAAAGAAGTATTTGTGATAAAATTACCAAATAGGAAACAGGTGCATTGGGAGATGAGACCTAAAGGTGTAATAGTGAAGGAAGTAAGTGTTGAGGAATCACTGAACAAATGTAAATTTGCATGAACATTTCATTAGTAAGTAGTCGGTAGTCAAGACAATAAGCAAATACAATAGTAATTAAATTTTGCAGCTTTAATTTGACCAGTATTAGTATTCACAAGTTTATTTCTCAAAGCATCTCTGAATACAATATCCTTGAATACAAATTGTTAAATAAGTTGCCAACTATTACATTGATTGGAGCATCGACTGCACAAAGAGTCCACAAGAAAATCCACTACCATGAGTGCTGCAATGTTCTTAATAATAATAATAATAGTAATAATTATATTTATCCAGGATACCCACATCACTTACCTACATCACTACTTATATTATATATATATATATATATATATATATATATATATATATATATATATATATATATATATATATATATTATATAAAATTGTAATTTTTACAAAATTATACAGTGTTCTCCGGATTGTAATAATTTGTTTTGAGCTTTCGACTCGGTACTTCGAGCCTTCATCAGAAAGATTGATCATTTGAATTTTCGCGCCGTTGTTGACGTTGTTGTTATATATATATATATATAAATATATATATATATATATATATATATATATATATATATATATATATATATATATATATATATATATATAATTTTTATTTTTTTTTGGTTTTGCTAGTCATGATGGCGGATGGTCATGCTAAGGTTAGCTCCATATATAGATATTCCCAATACTGAATTTAATGTTGGAAATGCGAATTTGGACGATATTCGAACGTATAAAAACAACAACACTCTTGTCTATGATGGGAAACGTTTAAAGTGGAACGGCAACTATGATGAACTGGAGAGTTTTATTCAAAATACCGTTGGTTTGAGAGGTAAATGGATTTCACCTGGCGGGAACTCTAAGAAGTTTATAAGCAACTCAGATCTGACAATAACTTGGTATCGCGGCAAACAACGAACATTAGTTGTCCAAGGTAGCGAAGGGGAGTCGAAGGAATTACTGGTAAGCCTAAATAGTGAACTTATGTTGCCCCATCAGAGTGACACAGGCGTATAGTCTGCCGAAGTCTCAGTAATAACTTGCACTGGTGATAGAAGCGAAGTAACAACCTAACAACCGAGAATAATAATTATGGAGCCGAGATTCCTGTCGCCAAAATAGATATAATATCACCTATTGATAATTCGTCGCTTGCGGAGCTTGAGAATTTTATAGACGATTCATGTTGTAATATTATGAACTCCCGACACAGTGAAGTAACGAAGGGACTGTAGAACAAGTATTTGTAAATTCTACCCCCTTTAAACAACGCGAGAGCGACAACGCCACTACAAAAAATGCATTATTTGACAATTTTAAAGAGAAGGTTGAATATGAAATATCAAATTTATTGGCTAAACTCACCAAACAAGACGAAACTATCAACATAAATAAGCAAGATATATGCAAATTGCGTGAAGAAAATTTGCATCTCAAATCACGTATCTCCAAATTAGAAGGAAAGATGGCCTCGGCCTCCATAGAAAAATTCCCTGGTGCTATTGAAATATCTTCTGTCACACCTACAACGCAGTACGTCTCCATAAGCACTAAGAAAAAGGCCAACGAAGACCGACTACCGGAAAGTAATGTGCCTAATATGCAGTCCAATCCAGAAGTTAGTGTACCTACTTATGAAAATTTGACCTTGCAACCGCGAACCCAGACAAATAAGAATCGTTACGACCGCTCCCCAAAGAATTCCACTCCTTGTCCATTTCTTCTGCGTCGAGGTTGGTGTCGAAAGGGAGACCGATGCGACTTTCAGCATCTTAAACCATCTCGCAATACACATAAACATAATGTCCCCTGTCCTTTTTTGCAGAACAGAGGCTTCTGTCTGAAAGACGATCAATGTGATTTCTCCCACGCTTGGGTACCAACCAGAAGGTCGGTATTAAAAACCACTACTAGTAGCCATTTGCCACCTGCCTCTTTTTTATCCCGAGCGCAAGTGCCATTGCCACCAAACGTCCACACAGCCCAACCTCAGCAGCTCCAAACGTACAACTTACACCCATGCGACCCCCATCTTATCCAAGGCCGTTAATGGAAATCCCACTACCCTCGTCCAGTTTTCCCCGATTATCCTCCCCACTACCCTCGTCCAGTTTTCCCCGATTATCCTCCCAGATCCACCAAAACAGATTTTACTAAATCCTTCTAAACAGAGCTCCACTCCATGTATTTCCCTTGAGTCCTCTCCCACATGCATTCCTATGCTTTTCCCGATCAGCGATCTACCAGAATCGACCCCAACACGATACTCCTATTCAGTCCAAAAAACTAATACACTTGAACGCATAAAATTTGAGTCTACGTTACCCTCCACCAAAATACCAAACCTTTTAATTTGTAATCTCCGCTCCCTGACGTTCAAGGTCGACGAACTTGACGCTGTGGTGTCTTTTAACCAAACGGACATGGTCTGCATTACAGAGACTTGGTTATCTCCTCCAATTCCTGACAATTTGGCATCCTTGTCCAATTTCAATCTGTTTAGGAACGATAGACTGGTTTCAAACGGCGGAGGTGTTTGTGCCTACATAAATATCAATATTTATTGTAGACGAATTGAGGAATTTAAAAACTCTTCGATTGAATCACTGTGGTTATCAGTGAGACCAAAGAAGTTACCCCGCTCTATCTCGGTTATCTTACTGGCTGTTGTTTACCATTCAACAGCATCCCGCCAAACTGAAAATGTAGAATTGTATTCCCACATTCAAACCAATGTGGACTCATTTTTATATTCCCACCCTGAAGCTTTGGTCCTAATTACGGGCGACGTCAATTTTAGAAGCACGGGTCTCGATGCAAACCATCTTAAAAGAATTGCTGGTCTGACGCAGATAGTCAAGGTAGCTACCAGAGCTGATGTAACTTTAGACTGGTGTTTAACCAACTCAAAGGTGGATAATACTTACGAATCAATCCAATTCCCTCCCATTGGAACCAGTGATCATTATACGATTCTTATGAAAGCCCAACCTTCTCCCTCAAAGCCAGACAAATCACATATATGGAAACGCGATCTCAGAGATAGCAGGATACGGCCTTTTGGACGATATATCACTACATTTGACTGGTCTCCCATCTTGGACATACATGACTGTACGTAATACAAAATATGAATAGTTTAACGATACAATGACTGTGATGATTGAAAAATTCTTTCCCTTCGAACGGATTAAAGTACGAAAGTGTGATAAGCCTTGGTTGACGTCATCAATAAAGTCTGCTATTGGGAGACGCCAAAAAGATCTACTACATGAGGTCAGTTGAGAAATTGAAAAATTCTAACCCGGAAAGATGGTGGAAAGAAGTGAAAGCCATTGGTGGTCTCTCTTCAAAAAAATCTTGGTATTCTCAGCTATTTTCTGATGATGTTCGGAATTGTGAAGATCTGGCCAAAAATTTTAATAACTTTCTTACTGCCCTTACATCACATTTTGACCCTCTAACTCTCGACGAAATCCAGGAGGGCCTAGAAGTACCAAACCATTACCTCGTTGACGCCCAACAGATCTATAGGAAACTTAGTAAAATTAAAACCACAAAATCACCGGGTCCTGACATGTTTCCAAAAAAAATCCTGAAAACATTTGCCTTTGAGCTTGCCCCAGTTATGTCAGACATTTTCAACTCATCCATGACACAAGGCACCTTCCCAAAGGCATTGAAGAGATCTATTGTAGTGCCTGTCCCTAAGGTATCACCCCCAAAGAGTATTGATGACGACCTGCGACCAATATCTTTAACATCTCAGATCGCCAAAGTTATGGAGGATTGTACTTTGGACAATTGTTTTCCTGAAGTTGTAAATAAACTTGACACCAAACAATTTGCACTCCCAAAGAAATCAACGACCCACGCTTCGGTGTACCTTTTACATTCAATCTTGGTTGCTCTTGAGAGAGGTTCCTGTACTGCCAGATTGTTGTTTGCAGATTTCAGGAAAGGTTTTGACCTAGTAGACCACAATGTTATTATTAAAGAGTTAACCCTGCTTGGTACCCATCCCTCTATAATTCGGTGGATTATAGAGCGAATTATAGAGGGATGGGTACCAAGCGCGAACAATGTGTCCGGGTGGGAACTTTTATGTCGTCTTGGAAGTAAACAAATGGTGGCTTACCACAAGGTACAAAGTTATGGGTCCATTATTGTTTGCTGTTCTCATTAATTCCTTACTCAAAAACTGGCCCGGTAGGATCAAGTTTGTGGACGACACTTCAGCCCTAGAGATTATACCACGTTTTTCACCCAGTTTAATGCCATTAGTCGTAAATGAAATCTCGGACTACGCCTTAGAACGGGGAATGGAACTAAATTATAAGAAATGCAAACAAATGTTGATCAACTTTCTTAAATATAAAGGATCTGATGATGAAAACCCGATCTATGTTGCAGTTAAACCGGTGGAAACTGTGTCCTCTTTCAATCTCCTAGGTGTATGGATATCAAACGACTTGTCATGGAATACTCATGTCGACATGGTATTGAAAAAGGCAAATTCTCGTTTATACGCATTGCGTCTGTTAAAAAAGGCTGGTCTTCAAGAATCTCACATTGTCCAAATATATTTCTCATTCATCAGATCCAGAATGTATCCCCTGTATGGTCGTCAATACCTAAATCATTATCTGACATTCTCGAATCTGTTCAAAAGAGAGCATTGAGTATAGCTTACCCAGATCTGTTATATGATGAAGCCCTTGAAATTTCAAACTTACAGTATCTGAGTACTCGTAGAGACATCTCTTGCAAGAAATTCGTCGAATCTCTGCGACGTGATGTTTCACCCTACAACCCTTTGACCCAAATTATGGAAATTCGTCCCGGGGTAAAAACTCATGATTATGACTTAAGGAATGACAGAACGGCCGAACAACCTTTATGGTCAGAAACCACTGAACGGTTAAAAAACTTCGTGACTAGGAAATATTATTAGCTTTATAGTTAATTAACAGTCCTAACTAAATAAAAATTATTTTATATAATATATATATATATATATATATATGTACATTTTAATATAAATTTTTATGCTATATTAGTACTCCATGTAATTCAGTTTTCCTTTAAAAACTGCAAATTGGTTTTAATTAAACAGAATTATGAATTAATGGTCTATTTATAAGCGTTGTAACGTGCATGTATATATATATATATATATATATATATATATATATATATATATATATATATATATATATATATATATATATATATATATATACATGCACGTTACAACGCTTATAAATAGACCATTAATTCATAAAAATTTAATTTAATTTAATTTATTTAATTTAATTTAGTTCTTGGCTGTTAAGTCCGCATTCTGTCTTCCCAACTCCTCCAATTAAAATATCAAGGTAATCTAATGTGCCTTCATTATTCACAGAACTTGATGACCACCACATGAGGTCATCCATTTTAATAGTTCAAATGTTTCAAATGCAATGGAGTTAATAAACTTTTTTCAGTTATCGTCTGCCAGACACAAATTAACAAAATTTTCATATAGCTCAAATGTAAAATTATCCCTATAGTTTCATATAGCTCAAATATAAAATTGAGTTTTGACAGCCATAACAAAGGTCATATTATTAATGGAAAACGTACCTGTTTTATTATACAGCAGTCAATATCGCCGTTAATTGTACCGCCTAACTTGTTCAGTTAGTCAACCTGCTTTTTACGTTCAATCAGAATTCCCGGCTAAATGATCCAACACATGAATATGATCTAATCCTTGTCATTTTAGCCTGCATTGACGAGTCTGCCGTTCACATCTTCAGTCCTCGCATAGTCGCACTCATTATTACGACGCAAAACATCGGTTTTCTCTGTGATTTCATGGTTAAAAACTTCAAATTTACTTCTTGAAGCATTCGTGATATATTCCTTTCCTGAAAAAAGGTTTGTTTCGGTCCAAGAGAAGAAAATAAGCGTTTTAAAGCTACAACTATACATTCTGTAATAGAAATCTATAGTATTCACTCCTCAAGTGGTAGGCCGTAGGATGAGCATCCAAAAGATGCTTAGAAAACGGATTCCGTTGCACCCCTCGTGGAACTACGTAATTTTAATAAATAGATAAAAACTTAGTTTATCAGAATCCGTTGCTCCCCAAGCGAAACAGGTGCACAATTGGGAGAAAAATCCCTCCAAAGTTTGATATTTTCGCGCTTCGAAATATTCGAACCGCCATTGTTTTGATAGTAAATACGCATGCACAACTCAGCCAAACTCGCACTGCGCACGCGCACAACCAACGCACATACTTCAAAGTGGAAACACCACTAAACAAGCTCAGTTATGCAAATAAATCATGGCTGAAGATATTAATAAAACTCGAATATCCTCATGTTTTATGCATTTTGATGGCGTTACGGAGCGACTTTGCAAAGTTCCACGCTAAAGACTTAAGAAATTTCTTGAGTGTAGGTCAAAATGAGCCAAACTTAAATGTCAATAAGCTGAAATAGCTACGAAATCTTACGACAACATCGATGACGGATCTGTCAATTCATACATGAAGAAGAACCCGGACAGTATTAACTTAGAATGGTACCATCATATGAAATGCTGGAAGAGATTTTGTGATGAAGAGAAGATTCGTAGACAACAGAGAAAAGAAGGAAAAGGAGAAGGAACTAGCTCTAAAACTGTAACTTCCGAAGAATCACACCTGAGATATGTATTATTTGTGGAAGAGACGCCTCGTGGTTCTCACTAGACAAGGTATGGTCATTTTGTTAGGTATAATACTACGCAATGTGCACAACATTCTCGGGTTTGGTTTTAAAATATATTGAATTGTAATCAATTGAGTTATTTAGGGTAAAGTAGTTTCTATGCTACAAACATCCAACCTTGTTATTAGCGGATTTAGTGTAATAATTTTGTTTCACACTAGGTGACTAAGAAGAGAAGAAGAAGCCCATTTATGTTGGCAGAAACAATTGATGCTGGTCTTCTACGTACAGCTGCTGAGAGAAAGAATGATGAACAGATACTCGTGCAAATCTGGGGTAAAAACTGTGTAGCTCTGGAAGTCCGCTGTCACAAAGTTTACTGCTGGAATTATACAAAATATCTAACCAGAGAGACGAAGAAGCAATCGGAGACTGAAAGACCTACATCAGTGTACGAGAAGTCTTATGATGTATTCTGTAAGAAAGTAATCGAGACGGAGATCATTAGAAATAAGCAAATAAAGTATATGAAAGATTTGCTGGAGAAATTTGTTATCATTGCTAAGGACACTGAGAATGTGGACGAATCTAAATATAGAGCTTATAAACTCAAGCTACGACTGATGAAAAGTTATCCCCAACTTGTCCACCAAGGCACCATTGGCATCTGATTTGACAATGGATAATGTGCGAAAAGTTGTTCCATGTGTGAACTTTTTAATGTATTAGCTTCGGATTTGTGGATTGTCTTCAGAGTCAACTTTCAATGAGTATGTGCCAATCGAGGGCAAGAACTACTAACATCAATAGCACACGACCATGTGAATCTAGCATCTGGGGGAAGAAATCCTACTCCCAAGAGCACAGCACTTGCCATGGCACTTAGACAACTGACAGGTTCAACCTCAGTAATGTTAGTGATGTTCCAACTACTCTTGCATGGGATAATGATGATTTCTCAGAAGAAACTAGATCTGGCAAAGAGACAACTCACATAACTGGGGGCATTATATTATCATTCAAAGAGAGCAAAGTACAAGTACTTTGTTACAGAGACGAGATAGCATTCCCAGGTCAAGATCCCTCCCAGCACCATCAAAAGTCATTAATCCTTATTTTCTCAGAAAAAGAAAAACTGTTAATTTAAACGATGCCATGCAAAATCATCAATCCAGGATTGGTATCCTTAAGCGACGGTGGAACGCACAGTTTAATTAAGAAGCGCCAAACATCTTGCATAGTTATTCAATAATACATTAAAGATTCAATCAGAGATTTTCCTAGTTGTTTATATAAATATCCCTTAAAGCCCGGGACGAACTGGGAAACACTGTTCTCATATTATTTGTCTTTCCAATCTTTCAGTATGTCATATTAGAGCCATTTATACAGAACAAAATAAGTCGCGACTTAAATAAGACGCGTCTTATATAAGCGGAGTTATGGAATAAATGGTTCTCTATGGCTCCAGTCTTATTTACTTGCTATAGCTATCTATAATGTTGTTTTGGTTGTTTTTGTCAAGTTTTGGACATGTGCAGTTAGACTTTTTATCCAAAATGTCTTATATAAGACGCGATTTAAATAAGAACCACTAAAAATCCTGTTCTTATTTAAGTCGCGCTTATCCAAAATAAGAATTTTGTACCTTTTATACGACAAACTCGCGTCTTATTTAAGTCGCATCTTATGTAAGTCGCGACTTATTTTGTTCCGAAAAAATGACCCTAATGTCTTATCAGCGTCGGCAAATGGATAAAGAGTGTTGCATCAAATGCTTCTGAATTTGGTAGGAAATAGTTTGCTTTCTGGAACTCAACAACACGTGACACTGCACGTGTTGAAAATAACAGCGACTCGGACAAACATTGCGAACAAATGGTAGATTTGTAGAATCACGATATTTCCGCGACATTGTTTCTTACGTTTGGCCAAGGCTTTAGTTTAGCGAAATATTTCTTTTGTTCCTTGATCGTGTGAATTGTATGTATATATATTTATATCTTCTCCGTCCTGTTTGATACAGATACTCACACAAATTTGTATTGAATTAGGATGTTAATATAAAGTAGAATTAAACGTTAAAACGTATTTTGAAACAATAGCCAATGAAACAATAGCCATGCTCTCCAGAAAACTATATAAATTTACGTGGTGTTTCCCCCCCAAAACTATTATATGTTTTATTGTCATGTAAACATACAAAGAACTTAATAGCCAATGAATTGAAGTGATTTAGCATATGAGCAAGCAAAATATACAATGTGTTTTAAACAATATTTAATGTGGGTGTATTTATATTACAAGGTTTGATCAGTATTCCGTGAATTTATTTTCTTGTTTTTGCGGAAGAAATCGGGGAAACCCCACAATGAGAATCTATTTTTATAGTCTGCGCGTGCGCAGTGCGAGTTTGGCTCAGTTGCGCATGCGTATTTGCTACTAAAACAATGGCGGTTCAAATATTTCGAAGCGGGAAAATATCAAACTTTGGAGGAATATTTTTCCCAATTGTGCACCTGTTTCGCTTGGGGAGCAACAGATTCTGATAAAGTAAGTTTTTATCTATTTATTCCTGTGAAAATTATGTAGTTCCACGAGGGGTGCAACGGAATTGCATCTTTTGGATGCTCATCCTACGGCCGATGGGGCCATTCAACATGGCGGCCGTCAGCTCACTGCAGCTCACTTCCGGCTTCACTTCTGAACACCGGATGCTCTATCCAGTCTTAGTGTATATCAGTGATGATAAGGATGACACATGTTTAGGGAGGCCCCGGGTGGGTAAATTTGTGGGTGGGTAAACTAAATTTTACGGTGGGTTGAAAAAAAATCACAAAGCCAAGGGGTGGGTAAAGTAAAAATTATTAAGTTGGAAAACACTAAAATACCACAGAAAAATGTTGTTACTAAACGAGTTCGAGACGTGAAGCGAAGCAGACGTGTTCTTTGTACATGTAGCTCCGGCGAAAATCAATCATTATTAAAGTTTTTAAGTCGTTTCTAAAGCTCTCATGTAATTAATAATTGAGCAATTGCTTTTGGAGAGTAACAGAATCTATCTAAAGTCTTCGCAACGATATATATCGCTTGAAGAGATCGAGTTCTTTCAACTCAGCGTAACGATATGACAACCAAGACTCGTTCAAGTTCGAAGATTGACGAGTTTCCAACTGAACTTGAATAAAAAATGGAAGCCTTTTTCAAGTCAGAAGCGTTCAGAAAAATACTGTCTACTGCAGTAAATGTCGCCGTCGAAACGGCAATCAAATGCTTTAATTAAAAAACGAAATTGTGGATTTAATTGACTCTCCAGCCTGAGCTCCACCTTTGAACTTACTATATGAGTAAATTCTTAAACACGTCCGAATTTATCATTATGATAAATTCGCGGCAAATTTTGAATTTATCGTAATAATAAATTCGCGGCACCAAACACTAACCCCAACCCTAACCACTAACCCCTAACTCCTAACCTCTAACACCTAACCACTAACCCCTAACCATAACTTGTTCAACTTTTTAATTTTTTTTAACTTTGTCAAAAATCTAACTTTTTAAACCTTTTTTTGCTTTTCAAAACTCTTTTATAAAAGTTTTTAAACTTTTTTAAAAACTATTTTTTAAAAAACTTGAAAAACTTTGACGAGTAAAATTGGTTAGGAGTATATAGGGTTAGGAGTAGGGTTAGGGTTACAGTGCCGTAGGAAGCTCTTTTTTATTGGGGAGCTGAAAGCGAGGGCCAAAGGCCCGAGGAAATTTTTTAATTTAGAGTCTCTGAGATGCCATTTCCTGGACTTTGGGGAAGATTTGACAGAATTCTGATGGTAAGAAAACAGCATTTTAGTTTGTCGAAATTTACAATTTAGTAGCACTAAAAGGGCGGAGGCATATTGAATTAACTATATATTGGATAAGTTGCAGGAAAGTATAAGAAATATCTTCAGTCTTTGCAGTTTGTCATGGGGATGATGTAGCCGCTTAAAATTAATCAATTGTCAGTATTTTAAAGTTATATTATTTACATGATAAAGGTCTGCATGATTTTGGAAAAAGAATGATTATTAGCAAATTATTGGGGGGGGGGGGATTTCAACCCCCAGCGCCCCCGGTTGCTACGGCCCTGGGTTAGGAGTAGTGTTGGGGTACTACGTCAATGAACTACAAAGACCGCTAAACAGCTAGTGACTCGGACATTTGACTCCGGACATTTGACACGGGCTCGGATTTGACCCGGACTTGACACGGTAAACCGACAAACTCCTTAATACTAAATTAAACCATGTATGAAATACCTAGTATATATAGTATATGCCAAACTTTCCAGTAACGTAATGTTGCTACATCGCTTACTCGTTAATTATCTTTTTTACTAAAATGCACAAAATTGAAATATGACAAAAATTTATGGCAAGTTCATGGCAAAAGTTATAAATGTAGATGTTCGATTATTTTTCATACTAGCTGCGCGCATTGCATTTTGGGTATTTGTGCATTGCATTTCGAGTCTGTCTGCTGATTAAAATTGAGAATTATGCCAGTTACATGAATTAAATTTGCTGCCTTGCTCGCTCCGTGTGGTAGCAATAATCGTTACATGTCAAATTTTTCTCCACTATAATAAATAACTGAACCCCCGCTTCTGAACCAACATTTTTAGGTGCCCCCCATTTTTCGGTCAAATATACCTCATGACCCACCCCCTTTTTTGCCAACTCACCCCCAGTCATAAATAATGAATGGTCCCTTATCATCAATAAATAAAAAAATAATTCCTAACATTTAATATTTCTGTGATTTCCAAAGTGAAGTGTCACAATCCAAAATGAACATATTTCTCCACGAACAATGAATGAACCCTTGAACTGAATGCGTAGTTCCGTTAAAATGCAATGAAATTTCTTTCAAGGTTCTATTTGTTTGAAATTGGCAGTTTAAAATGGCACTAAAACCTCAGTTTTAAATATAAAAAACTTAACTGTCTTGAAATATTTTGTCGGGCGGTTCATTTATATTGTATAACAAAATATAAAAAAATTTCACGCTGCTCTTAAAATACAGTCGGGCGGTGATGAGAATCAAGGAATTTATTTTATGTGGCCTTAGTTACATACATAAATAGCCATTTAACACCTCTTCCATCTTCCGAAAATGACGTCACGTCAGTTTGGTAGATGGAAACAAGTGCTGACTCTTTGGGTCGGATTCCGAATCTGTCGGTCATTTTTGTATTTTTTTCTTTTTAATTTTTCTTGTCGGAAATTGAAACCAGATTTTAAAGCTATTTTTTTCAATTTATTAATCCGAACAAATCATGGAAAATGTAATATATACAAGATGCTTTGATTCTAAATCTCAAAGTTATAGTTTCTTCAATTAAAGTAATTCCGCAGTAATTGTTCCCGAAATGAGAATGTGCTGAAACTTCCCAGGCATGGAGTTTATGGAAAATTATGATATACTTAAAGTAAAATCAAGTCGGAATCAGAATCACAATCACATTTATTTCACACGTATTTAAACTAAGTAAGAATAACATACAGAAAATTTATATAGTTACAAAAATCAAAGCCCACATATTAAAACTGCTATATTAAACAAACGTGTACAGTGATCAAAATAGCGGAATGCTTTCGAGTTGATCACTGTATATATGTATCATATTATTATATAAAAGTATATGACGGCGACATAACAGAACTGTGTAGGTATTTATATTTGGGAATAAATAAGGAATTGACTATACCTATTTTTAAAAACAGAAACTGAATTTGACTCTTTTATATGGTAAGGAATTGTCTCCCAAATTTTTGATGAAATAAATCTGAAAGTAAAGATTCCATAATTTGTTTGAGCATTCGACCTAATAAAATTTTGTTTTTCAGCAAATCTAGTAGAATAAGAGTGCTGAGTAGATGCAGTAGAAATGATATTTGTAAATATCCTAGGGATATTT